>MU227179.1:1550563-1595622 GCA_018584345.1 Thuja plicata
AGGGCCTTCATTTTACATTTTTACACATCCATGACTAGAGAGCTATGGATCGATATTTGAGGCCTCATTCTTGAGCAACCTTGAATGGAATGATTCATAGAAGTGTGACAACATTTATGCATACAGTATCTGCACGGGGAGGTTGTCATGATATCAATGGTACAGCATAGATTTCCTGGTCATCTACACCTGTACTACCACCTGGGGGCATATCCTCTGCTCTCTCATATGATCCTTCATCTGCTCTCTCTTATGCTCTCTCCTCTTCCCTCTTCTCCTCCATGGGATCTCCCTTGGGGATGGGATCCTCCTCATCTCTATGATCCTCCTCCTCCTCCTCCTCTGGTAGGTCACCACCTCGGTGTGTACTCTCTGAAAGACCTGGATCGCCTGTAGGGTAGTCATCAGGGAAGATGGGGTGGGTCCCCTATAGAATCCAATATCTAATATAATCTCTACTAACACTTGAGTGGGATACATTGGGATCTTCCTTTGTATCCTTGGTCTCATCTGTCTCGCTATCTACAATATCTTCTATTGTGGGTCGACATATGGCACCAGGTCTCTGATAGTATCTCATTAGATATGCATACCGAGGTACTGTCCGGGGGACCCCCTATGTCAAACCAAACTGTCTCATCACTCTATCATAATAATATGGCATAACTGCATTATTGGTAGGGCCCTCTAGCATCTTGTGTTGCTAGGAGTGTATCAACTGGTGTCGAGTATCCGGCCATTCTGTCATTTGATAGTATGGTCTCTATATCACATCAATACATGGTATACAGTCAAAGCGTATCCATGAAAAGAGGATATCCCCGTGCTGCCAGACAACTCCTAGCGGATATGCAAAATCTCTCGGTGTGCTGGCATCTACCATCACCGAAACACCCTGTGGTCATGTACATGTGTAATTCTCAAACATCCAAACCTGTAGCAAGGTGCATACTATAAGACTCTCCCGCTGAAATCTCACTAACTGACTCAACTCATGGTAAAGATGGGCTAACATGCCGTGGCCCCATGATAAAACAATCCTGTCACTCTCCATCCTGCGTATGAGATGGGTGAATGGTGCTAATAAAATTGTAACCTTTGTGTTGGGTATTACAACCAAAGAGAGTATACATAGCATCACTCTCCGTACCAAGGGTGTCGGACATGCTAGTATGGCTGATAGAGTGATATGATCTGTTTGGGTCCTCATCTGTGGTACTCGTCACAAACAATACTCCCCATTTGAAAACACCTTAGGAGGACCCTATTTCACTCTCGGTCTAACAGGCTTGCCTCAGACTGGAAGTCATAGGATCCTGTATACATCCTCCAATGTGATCGTGATCTCTCCTGATGGAAGATGGAAGGAACAAGTGTCCTCATCTCACCTCTCTATCATGGTTGATATCATGGATCAATGGAACCTCATATGTGGTAGGACTTCTACCCAGTACAATCCCATATCTCTCAATATTTTTATTTCATCCTACTGTAACTCAGACAGGTTCTCTTTGACAGTCAATAATAGCCCTCCGAAGGGGTGCTCTCGGAGACGCACAAGATCCTGTAAGCATAAATAGTATCATATCAGTACTCTATCATCAAACAACTAAAATACTCACTTGACCTAGTCATGCTCAATCATTTTGGGTCAAGGTCAACCTTTTTGGGGCAAGGTTGACCTTTTTGGGTCAGGGTTGACCTTATCCCCAGAAAGGACAGGACCTTCCCAGCTATGGTCGGCCTTAAAGGGTCAAGGTCAACATAACTGGGTCAGGGTCAACCTTTTTGGGTCAAGGTCAACCTCCCTTATAAAAATAGGAATTTCTCAATCACAAATACCAAAATAAGGAACCTACCTCAGGCAATGGTTGTCTACTGGCCAGGCACTCTCTCAGGACCTCCATGCGACTCGCTCGAAGTTCTTCTCTCTTCAACATTTTGCTCCTTGTTTCCAAGCTCTACAAATGGTAAAAATGAGAAGATAAGTGTTTCTTCATCTTATTTATAGCTACAAATTAGGGTTTTCTTAGGGTTTTCTTAGGGTTTCATTTGAATTTACCTAGGTCAAATTCGAATTTCCCTTTACATGCATTTAGATAGACATTCACTCTTTTCATCATAACTTGATTTTGGTAGCTCCATTTTCAGTGCCTTCAGTGGCGTTGGAATCATGATTCAGATACCTAACCTCTTGAATCATCTTAGGAATATTTAGAGTCCTCCTAAATGGTTTAGGAAACCAATTTGCAATAAACTACATATCAAGTGTATAGATCTAACCTTATCACCTTGTTTCACCTTTTAGAATTAGTAAGCCGAAACAAGGGGGGCATAAGGGGCTCTATGCACTTCTCAAAATAATCTTAGTAAGGCTTAGGTTCTCTATGGATTTTCATTAGCCTTGTGTACTACAAGTTGCGGATACTAACAGTTTCTTGCAGGATCTCCACATTGAGGACTTGGCTATATCCTTTTTATTTTACAATGTTTTATTACTTTAGCTTGCATATTCATGTAGTGTCATACCTAAGATAAAGTGGGGGATAAATTTATCATCTTAAAATGGAATAAATTCCATTTTGGTAGGTTTATCACCCTCATTTAGTACACTTGCATATTAAATATGCATTTAGGATGCATATGCACTTGATTCTGCATTTCTAGGTGAAATAAGGGTTAGGATCCTTTGGGTCCTCCTTAATCTCCCTTTCTATGACTCCATTTTTACATGGAACCTATGTATTGGCTCTCCTAAATCTTCATCATTCCCACTCTTTGGCCTTTGTGCCTCTATCCAGCATTCTGGTGTGTTTTCTTACCTTCCTAGGTCCCCGGTTGACTTGGGAATCCTGTAGATTTCCCAAGGAGACCAGCCTGAAACCTCAAGTCTGGGTTGAGGTTGATTCTGACCTAGGTAAGAATCAAGGTAAAAATTGACCTAGGTCAAGGTTGACATCCTCCTTGACCTAGTTCAAGGTTGAGATCTACCTTGACCTCTATCAGGAGGTGGTCCCTGCTTTCAAATTTGGAGCTTATCGGGGTTCTAAAACTTAAAATAGGTCCCCATGTCCAGATACAGAAGTGTTTTCACTGATATTCCAATTAATACATCCCCTCCTTGGTTGGTTATTGTAATTGGACCATAATTCAAGGTAAAATTTGAATCTGTGTCCCTTGCATTGCCCTAGGAGGTCTATATTGAGATCTCTATACAAACACTCTCTTTTGTCTTCATTTGTTCATGAGAGAATCAGAAGATAATATGATGCAATTATGATTATGACATGATGATGATGCAAGAAAGCAAGAGGATGATATAGGAGGACAAGATATGATGATGCATTGATACATACAAGCATTTTTGTGGACAAGCCATTATGGATCTTCTTTGGAACAAGAGAGAGTTCTTCCTTCCTTCCTTCTTCTTAGATCCACCATTTTCAACATTCAACTAGCATTCAAAAGATACTATCATGGCATAGAAAATACAGATTGTGAGTTTGGTAGGAATACTTTATCCTTGGGGGCTTGGTATGCTTTCTTTATCATATTCAAATCTATGCATTGCTTTCTAATTTTCAATTCATGTTAGGGTTTTAATCTAGAGGATTATATCTTGACATTACACATTCGAAGCTCTTTCCAAGAGAAACACACACACAATTACATTATACTATATTCGGCTATTCGTGGAGGTGGAGATCACCAAAATAGGGTTTTGACTAAGGCAAAACCCTATATAGCCACCCTAAAACCCCTCTTTTGTAGATATTTGTAGGTTTTATTCCGGGAGTTACAGGTTTAGAAACAGTGGATCGAAGTGCAGATTCAGATACCCTTTTCAGCAAACTTCGAGGATCCGAAAATAGATTTCTTGTCAGAGAATTTTAAGGTCGATTCTGCCCTAGGTCGCAATCAGAAATTCTGGGTCAATGGTGACATTGACTTGAGGGTACAAATTAGAACTGTGTCAGAACGGAAAAAGATTTCTGGGTTTTGTTTGTTTCTATGTTTCTATTCCAGAGACGGTCTCAGATTTTCTAGAAACTCAACACAAGCTTCAAAAAAATGGTATTTATAGATCTTCTATGATGTGAGGTAGGTATTTTACTCCATTAATCTTTGCTTTCATTTCCAAATCTATATCCCTTATCAATTACAAATTAAATGTAAATGGTTGAATATGGCATAGGTCTCTTTTATATACAAATCTCTATTGTGCAAACCCTATTTAGGAGACCATCCAAATTTACACATTACAATTACTAAATAACTACGTCATAATTTAGTTCCTATTAGTTCATGACTATTACTCATATTACATGTCCTAATAGGTCTAATTGGGTCAAAATATGTCTAATTGGGTCTATTAATCATATTAGGTCGTAATAGGTCTAATTGGGTCTTAATAGGTCTAATTGGGTCTATTTCTCATATTAAGTCCTAATAGGTATAATTGGGTCTAATTAGGTTATAATAGACCTTTAATTGGGTATTTAATTAGGTCCTAAGGGGTCATATTACTCATAGTGGGTCTAATGGGGTCTTACGGGGTCATATAACCTATCATAGGTCATGATAGGTATAATTAGATCTAATTAGGTCGTAATAGGTCTAATTGGGTCTAATTAGGTCCTAAGGGGTCTAATTGGATATAATTGGGTGCTAATAAGTCTAATTAGGTATATAATTAGGTGCTAATAGGTCTTAAGGGGTCATATAACCTATCATAGGTCTAATTGGGTCTAATTAGGTCCTAATAGGTTTTAAGGGCTCATATTACTTATCATAGATCTTAACAGACCTATATAACTATGTATAATTAGGTCCTAATAGGTCTAATTGCGTCTAATTATGTCCTAATAGGTCTAATTGGGTCTAATTAGGTCTTAGGCCTAATTAGGTCCTAATATGTCTAATTATGTCCTAATATGTCTAATTAAGTCTAATTAGGTCTTCTTTATCAAATTAGGTCTAATTAGGTATTGCAATATCATGCTTACATGTTTCATTAAGACAATTCGTAATCATCAACTTAAAATATCCAGAGAGAGAGATAAAGAGATAGAGACATACCTTGTTTCCTATGATAATATCTTTCCCATGCTTCTTCTCGTAGTCTTTGTTCAATCTCTTCTGAATAATGTCGTGTACTCTTATTTAGCCTTCTCTTTTTATTTCCCATCATAAGTTGCAAAATTGTTCCACTAAATTTTGACAAAATTTTAAAAAAATCAATTTCAAAAGTCTTCCTTCTCCAAAATGCGAATTATTTTGCAAATTTTGAATTAATAAGATGAGGAAAACATATATTTATTTATATGTAATCGTTCTGAACCTGAAATGGCACCAAATAGGCTGACATAGGTTTCTATCAAATTTATCTATAACTTTCTATTGAAACAAATAACTTTCTAACAAAACTAGATTGCCAAATGGGTTAACTCACGTTAAACCAAGAAAGTACTTTCGATAGAAAGTAATTTCTATCAAAAGTCCCTGAGTAGAGGCCATTTCCTGGGTTTCACAAAATTCAGAAGTTTTCATGGCTTCGAGGATCAAACTCAGTGCTCAAATGGAAGAACAAGGAGACATCCTTTCACATAGCACAAGTACTTCGAACGAGTATAGATTTGACAATGTTTGAATTAATTAGGCCTATGTTTTTTGGCATGCATCGAAAAAAGGTTTTTTTATCAAATATAAACCTCTGAGTTTGACGTTAAATGAAAAATAGTAGAAAAGAGAAAAAAAATTGAAAAATAACAGTGCCCTTCGTCTTCGAGTCTACTTTCTATAAAAAATAATAGAAATTCGATAAATACACAAGTTATAAGCAATGTAGTCAAGGTATGTCAAAATTACGGTTTACTCAACTTCAAACGTTCATTAAATATGCAATAATCATGATAATGTCGTCAAACTAATAAAATGCCCTCTGTATGGATGTTACAAAACTAAATTCGAAAGAAGCACATTGATATCTATTTTAGAAAAAAAAGTTATGCTCTGTGAAATCAATGTAACTCTTTGAAAATGACGTTTTCAGCAGCATAGCATTTTTCATGGGAGCAAAAAAAACCATTCAAATAATTTTTTATTTAAAAAAATAAATAAATTTAGAATCTAGACAGAAATTCCTAAAAGACTCTAGTTTACTTCATCTTCCGATTTCAAATGGTTTAATGACAATATGCATATGCATATGAATCTGATTTTTTTTCAAAATGTAGACTTTAGTGTCCGTTCAGGCAGAAAAGTGTAACCCACTATTGTGGGTTCACCCTTTCATGAGAATTAGCTTCTCCCCGGTTTTTCTCAATTTTGGTTCCACGTAAATGTTAGTGTTCTTTGTGTCGGTCTTTCTGTGCTTTCATGTTTATATTTGTTCTGAATGCTTAATATGGTTAAACGATATATCAGAAGTTGATGTTGTTGTTGTTCATAAGTTTACCGACAAAGTAAAAGTTGTATAAAGTGTGTGGGAATAATTGATTCAGCCCCCACCCCCCCGTCTCTCAGTTATTTGACATGTTCAACAATATTATGTCAAAATATCAAAATATTATCATGATCATTGATACCACTTCATTGCAGGTATTGAAGGGTTTTTATTTAAGCATCACATGTTAATTTTGCAGTTGCTTCAAACTGTGATTATGATATTAAGGAAAACACAATTAATTGCATCATTATCAAAGTAATGATTGATTGAAGGTCATTCTCTTTCATATCATTTCTACTTGCAATCAATTTCATGTCATCCTTGGTAGAGAATGTATGAAATGCTACCTAAATGACACTTAATAAGTGCTTGATGGTCTTTGTTTGTCTGTAGAAGGGAAAAATTGACCGTTGAAGGTCAATGCACTTAAGTGAACAAAAGGAGGTTATTAATTCTCTTTGATATCATTAGATAAAAACACTTCCTAAAAGACACATAACAAATGTTAATTGAGTTTTGTCTATCCGTGTAAGGGAAACTTGACCCTTGAAACTCAATACATTTAAGTGAACCGATATGAAGTCATTCTCTTTCATATCATTCCTACTCCTAATCAATTTCTTGTTGTTCTTAGTAGACCATGGTTAAAATGCTAACTAAAAGACACTTAACAAATGTTTGAAATCTATGTCTATCCATAAAAGGGATACTTGACCCTTAAAGTTGAAAGCTCAATACTCTTAAATAAACCAAACATTTTCCCACAAGTAAGCTTTCATGAAAACTACATATGGTTAACGGATATATCATAAGTTGATTTTGTTGTTGTTCATAAGTTTACCAACAAAGTAAAAGTTGTATAAAGTGTGTGGGAATAACTTATTCACCCCCCATCCACCCCCCTCCTGCTCTCAGTTATTCGACCTGTTCAACAATATTATGTCGAAATATCAAAATATTATCATGATCATCGACAACACTTCATTGCAGGTATTGAAGGGTTTTTATTTAAGCATCACATGCTAATTTTGCAGTTGCTTCAAAATGTGATTATGATATAAAGGAAAACACAATTAGTTGCATCATCATCAAAGTAATGATTGATTGAAGGTCATTCTCTTTCATATCATTTCTACTTGCAATCAATTTCATGTCATCCTTAGTAGAGAATGGATGAAATACTACCTAAATGACATTTAATAAATGCTTGAAGATCTTTATGTGTTTGTAGAAGTGAAAACTTGACCTTTAAAGGTCAATACACTTAAGTGAACAAAAAGGAGGTCATTCTCTTTCATATCATTAGATAAAAATACTACCTAAAAGACACTTAACAAATGCTAAATGATTTTTGTCTATCCGTACAAGGGAAACTTGACCCTTGGAACTCAATACATTTAAGTCGACTGAAATGAAGTCATTCTCTTTCATATCATTCCTACTCCTAATCAATTTCTTGTTGTTCTTAGTAGACCATGGATAAAATGCTAACTAAAAGACACTTAACAAATGTTTGAAATCTTTGTTTATCCATAAAAAGATACTTGACCCTTAAAGTTGAAAGATCAACACTCTTAAATAAACCAAACATTTTCTCACAATTAAGCTTTCGTGAAAACTACATTAGACAATGTGGATGGCCATGAGCCTAATAATGATGTACCAAAATAGCCCTCAAGCTCTTCCTCCAAGATTGTGAAGATGAATAAAACTACGTCTTTCATCTCACTTTGGCCCCATCAAACAAGGGAAGAGACATTTGTACCCTCGAAGTTTACTTTTCAAGGGCATAATGGATAAATTGATATTATTTAACTTCTTTTTTCTTTTTTTAAAGAACAGCAGGCAATCGAAATGCTGCCAAAAACCATAGATTTTGGTGGCTGAGGAGAAAAAAATGGGGTACTAGATGGCACATTAGATAGAATCAATCACGGCTGAGGTCGAACCCAAGATGGCACATTAGATAGAATCAATCAATTTTTCGTTGACCTTTGATACACTAGTGTGTACTCGACTAATAAAAAGAAAACAAATATCAAGACTAGTAGGATGGATCCATACAACCATCAAATTTGGGGCCAAGGAATAGCATCTCTAAGAGAATGTGTGGCATAGGTGAACTCTACTTTCAATGTGTTGAACTGCGTAAAGAGGACACACTCTCCCTGTTCAAGAAAAGATCAGTTAGAGGTGGATTAAGATAATAAATTCCCCAGGATATCATACAGATGGAGATTCGCTCGTATTTACTAAGGAACGGATTCGGAGGTGAACAACCTTGCTTTTGGTTTGCCAATTGCAAGTCTTCATTTATGTCTTTTAATGCTCTTCTCTCTTGTCTTTCGTGGAGGATTGATTACATTTCCAATATATATCTTTCATCTAAGATTTTCCAGACCACTTTTACCTTTTAACAGTAGCTGCAGATTTTTTAAATGAATTTACACACTGCTAACACCAACAAAACCGTCAAAGATCTGAAACAAACATCTGTCAAGGAAAATGGAGGAGATTGCTGTCAAAATGGGGAATCTCTCATTCTTTGAGAGAAGAGAATAAACAGACAAATTTTCATTGTCTACAGTTAACAAAATGGCTGTTAAATACTTTCATTAAATCAAATAGTAGTGGCTACTGTTATTTAATTGATCTACAGTTTTGTGTTCAGCAGCCTATACTACAAGGATTGAAACTATGTACTTATTTGCAATTATATTTAATCTAATTGTAGTTGATTGATAAAAATGATAGAAAATGGCTATTTCGTTATTTTGAATAATTTGAATTTTGAAATTTGTAGGGATGTGTGGAGTTAGATGAGATAATGTTAGTTTGGTTCACTTCTTTTTTATAAGTAGAGTTAGATGAAGTATTATTAGTTGGAAGAAGATAATTTTGGAAATAACTTTCATGATTTTACTCTTTTCTTTCTAAATAAATAGAAGATTTCAGAATCTTTTTGAAGGTTGGTTTTTTATGTTGAAAAGATTATTTGTCTTTCTCAAAAGTTTGAGCCTCTTTCTTTATATAATATCTTTAAAGAAGCTTTAAAGAATGAAATGTTGTCACACACTATTTGGTCAAATGAACTTTTAATATAAATTGAATATCTCTATCCTCTACTCAAATTTCATAGTTTATTTACCTCTTAGCAATAAATTGATTTGTTTTGTTCATTTCTTTATATTATATTTTATTAAATAAAATATAGTTTCTTTTGATTGCCGAAGTCTGTAGATTTATGGTATACCTACCCAAATTTTAACCTTTTAGACTTCCATAACAACTATAGCAATTTGAAATAGATGTTTTTCAAGTTTGTGAAATTGTATTATATAATTTGTGAAATCAAATTTATCATTTATATTTTATAATTTGCAACTTATACAAATCTATTCTATCTCTCATTAGCATGATAATCTATTGAAGGCTTTAAATCTTGGTAATACTTAAATAATAAAACAATGATAAATGTTTAAATTGTTTAAATTTTGAAATTGCTTCTTCAAGCAGTAATTTGGGTGGCAGCAAGATATGTGGAGTTACAATTGTCTTCTTGGATGTTGATTATATATGCCGAATAGATACTTTGTCTGTCTCAAAATTTAGAGTCTATTTCTTGTGTACATATCTCTAGAGAATGGAAATCAATCTCAAATTATTTCGTCAAGTGAGTTTCTAATGTTAATTATACACTTAGAAGGTCACGAATTGAGCATCCCTATTTTAAAATAGAAACTAAAATCAAACTGTTGTTGGACACAATGTAAAAATATCAAGAAATAAATATCCATGGGAACATTTATAATATTACTATTCCATTGACTACTGGACAGAGCTTTTTTCAGTATTGAACAAAACATAATTACAATAATAGAAATAATTAGCTACTCATAAGGAGCTGCGTGAGAATGAATAAAAAGTTATCCATTTCTGGACAACAACATAAAAACTAAACAAGAGTCTGAACAAAGCATTTACAAAAAGCAATGTAAGATATATCAATTGAACAAGAATTATATTTCAAATTGAAAAAGTTTTTGGAGCTGTCTAGAACAATGGACATCTTTTGCATGCATTTGAACAAACTTATATTTAATCCCTTCCAAAAGCTTGTTGTAGGTGGTCTTCTTCCGCTGAGAACACAAAGAAACAAATTGTACCACAATATCACAATAAAACTGAAACAAGTGATATGATTAGAAAAACAAGCTGAATGTCTACTTTTCGAAATATGTTTTACACTTTCAACACACTGACAAAAGGAAAAATTAACTAGAATATTCTTTAAATATCTTAGTCTATCCCTCCAGACAATTTATGATGTAAAATTTTCTAAATTAGAATTTAAACGTTTGTTTCAGCTGTACTCTAACTAACTAATAGACAAAGTTGTCAAATCTCTTTTCATCCAATTGCACCATACAAACTTAAAGAGTTAGAAGCAATATTTCTATCATGCAGAATTGACTTCTAAACTCTTTGTTCAGCATTGTTCAGCACTTTTGTTAATTTGTTCACTTTCTTTTCTATCTATACAATCTCAGACTTACCTTTATTCAATTAAAAATACATTGATACAAAACTGATCTCTAAGATAGGAAAGCTCCAACTTAGTTTAGTCATTATCTCTTGCAATCAGATTAGTTTATAGTCTGATAGAGTCATGTTCTCCACGTTGAAAACATCTTCGTCAACAATACATCTGATGTTGCAAATTTCCTCCTCACCTAAAAAACTAAGATACAATACAACTCATTAAATCATTTTTCCTTGTCTCATGCAGATAAAGGACAAAGGCAAGTGTACTGCAATTTAATTGTATATATTGCAATGCCGCTCTATACAATCCAATTGATTTTCCAAACAAAAAATTGTTTTACTTTGTGATGCAATGTTAGAGTGTAGAGATGTTTGTATCTATGTAACTCAGTTTATTTTCAAAATAAAAAATGATTTTATCTTGTAATACAAATTGAAAGGTAGATGTCGATACCTATGTAATCTAGTTGATTTTTAAAACCAAAAATGGTTTTTCTTGTCATGTAATATTTAAAGAGTAGAGATGTCGATATCTATGTAACTAATTTCGAAAACAGAAAAATAATTTTATCTAATGATACAACATTTCAAAGATGAGATGACATTTAGAAACCCAATTGATTTCCAAAACCAAAAAAATGGGTTTATCTTGCAGTGCAATGTTAGCAGAGGCTTTCCCAGACTGTTCATGAGAATCAATTCAACTCAGTGAATCCCCCTCCACTAAAAGGAAGAGCCTTCTTTATCAGTCAGAACAGTGAGTGAGGAGGAGCAAACTCTTCACCCAAAACAGGGGAAAATGCAGGGGAAAAATTATATTGTATTTCATGGCAAAATGCTATCAAAGATGGGCCCAGGTAGTTGCCTAACTAGAGAGAATGTGTGGGACCATAAAAAGGTCGGTATGTGAACTCCACCTTGTGTTGTGTTGGACCATGTGAAACTAGCCACTGAATCTAATAGCTTAGATTTATATTAGGTTACTCACTGCTCTCTCTATTCAAGAAAAGACCAGTCATAGATGAATCGGGATTTACTCATATTTACTAAGGAGCGGATTTAGAGTTAAATAATCTTGCTTTTGGTTTGCTAATTGCCAATCTTTATTTATGTATTTTAATATTTTTCTCTCTTGGCTTTCGTGGAGGATTGATTACATTTTTCAAAGATATCTGTCATCTGTTATTTTCGAGAGCACTTTGACCTTTAGACAGTAACTGCAGATTTTTAAATGAATTTACACTAATTGCAACAACAACAACAAAACCGTACCTAGCAGTTGCAAGTGTACCTCTCACTGTGTTTCTTTCCTCTGGAGGATCTGTGTTTTTACTAAACACGGATAATTTGCTCACGCTGAAAATGGGTTTCTGGCCATGGCATGTTTCTCCATGGAATCCATACCAGTAGTGGAGAATTCTAAAAGCCTGTCAGTAAGAAAAGATTATAGAGTTTTATTCAAAACATTTAAGGAAAAATGTAGCATCATTCATATAATTTGAGTTCTGTGGACGGATCATAGAATTTGATTTAAAATGTGGAAGAAAAATGCAAACAGTGAAAAAACGTGTGTGCATGTTGACGATTTTCTTATTAATAGATTTGAAAAATAAAAATAATTTTTTTTGAAAGGATGATTGGATTTGACTCTTGTGATTTAAATGGATGGACTAGATCCCATGATGGAAAGAATTTCTGACACAAAAGAATGTCTATTCAATATGTTATAATCTGATTAAGAGCAAAGATGTCTATATCTATACGACCAAGTTGATTATCAAAACAAAAAATGGTTTTATCTTGTGATGCAATGTTAGAGAGAATAGAGGTCAATATACAAAAAAATTATTTTATCTTTTGATGCAATGTTAGAGAGAATAGAGGTCAATATCTATATATTCAGTTGATATCCAAAACAAACAAACAAAAAAGCTTTACCTTGCAGCAATGTTAGTGAGTATGTCAAATCAAAAAATGATTTTACCTTGCGCTGCAATATTAGAGAGCTGAAATGTTGATATCTATATAATTCAATTGATTTTTAAAATAAAAAATAATTTTACCTCGTAATGTGGAGATGTGATTTCTATGTAACCGAGATGATTTCCAAAACAAAAATGGCTTTACCTTGTAATGCAATAGGGCAGAGATGTCATATTTAAGGTTTTAGCTTGCAATCCAGTGTGAGAGAAGGGAGATGTTCATATCTATGTAATTCTATTGATTTCTAAAGCAAAAAATGGTTTTACCTTACCATATAATGTTAATACATAGCGATGTCAACATCTATGTAGCTCAATTAATTTTCAAAGCAAATACGATTTTACCTTGCCATACAATGTTAGAAATGAAAGATGTTAGTATCTGTAACCCAATTGACTTCCAAAACAAAGAACAAAGGGGGATTTACCTTGTGGTGCAATCTTCTTCTCCGGATGCGATCTTATTCTCTCAAATGCGAGTCTGCCTCAAGAACACAAAAAAAGAGGTCATCGATTAGCTCAAAAATTGAGTAGAAATCAGGGGCTCTGCCCCATAGTGGGAGCCTGAAATGTGTGTGTGAATTATGTACCTGCAAGCTGCAACACAATACTTAATATGTCATTACATCAATGGTTAGAAATATGTAAATCAATTGCAAAGCATAAGAAAACTATGGAAATCGACATATTGCTTCCTATCTAGAAAGAGTATGATTTAAGCTATAAGTTTGCCCTCAGATTATGCTTTAAACCAGTGACACATTCAGTCCTAGAATGGAAGATTCGTTAATAAATTGAACTTATCTATCATGTAATTCATGCTAGAAATGATGCAAGGATTCATTAAAGCATAAATGAAAAAGTTATCTAATTAGCCATTGAAATCATGAAATCAAAATGACAGCATAAGAGTGCAATTAGAATTCTAAAATTGTGGACCTATTGAGCTCAAAATTCACTCCTTTTATGGAATAATTTGAGAAATGAGTGGCTGAGATCAACTTGTGAGAAGAGGTGAGGATTGAATCTTTGGTGAATCGGTGATCCATGTGAGTGAACTCTCATTAGTTCATGGATTGACTCTCCATGTGCAAGTGATGAGTTGTATTTAGAGAATTTTATTAATTCATTTTAATTAATTACTTTAGCCAGAGATTTAATTGGGTTGATTTGATTTAAATAGGCCAAGGTAATTAATGTGAGGTAGTGATGAAATCACTTTAATTTTAGGAGATTATTTTGATTTTTGATGAATTATGCCAATAATCAAATAGTTGGATTGACATAATTGAGGGTATGATCACATTTAGGGAAAATAGGGTCTCTAGTTAGAGTAGACCAAATTAGGGTGGTTACACCAAGATCATTGGGATATGAGTCACCAAGCTTAATCATTCGGGAATTGCTTTGCAAGACCGAAAAATTCCATCTGACCATTAGAACATGAAGAACACACAGTATTGACCATGAATTTCTAATATCTCAAAAGAAAAGTATCCAAATGAGGTGCAAACCCAAACACAAGTAAAACATGATGTCCAGAACTAGCCCTGAAGTTTGCAAAAACAAATGATCCAAAAACCAAGGAACTCCACCAAAAACAAAGAAACTGGAAAACAAGAACAAAATGGAAGGAAATATTTTTGGGTGATGCAAGATTGCTAACGATCCAAGGATGCTCCTGGATCAGACACCCCTGGTGAGAAGAAAATGTTCCATAAGGGAAACTTATGAATATTTGACAATACTTGGGACATAAATCTCATGCTCATTCTTAATCCAAATATCATCTTTATCTGCAACAGTCTTTCTCTGCACTTATGCTCTATCTTCTGTCAGATTCATCCACTTACTCTGCGCTTTACTCTCTCTGTCATGCCTTACATCAACATCATATTTCTTTCCACCATAGATTTCATAGGTACATTTTCTTTTGCACCACTGATTTACCTCTATTACAAGACTTCATTTGATCAACAACCAAATATGTCTTCTTCTTCACTTTACCCTTCCTATTATCTGATACCAACTAGTTCTCAAATATGTCTCCAAGATTATTTCCCAAATCCATATCAACCTCACTATTTTGTTTCCTTGAACAATAACTCTTCACACTGCTCAGATCCTTTCAATTCTCCCTTCTGCCTCCTTCAAGGGAATTAAAGTAAACTTATGCTTGTCCTTCTCTATTGTGACCAAGTTACTTCTACAATCATGAACAACTCCTCAGTCATAGTTCCAAGGTTTTCCCAATAGAATATGAAAAGCACTCATAGTTACCACATCACACAATGTATCATCTATGTACGTTCTAATGTTGAAGTTTACTAAACATTGTTCTTTCATCTCCACCATATGCTTAGATCTGAAAACCAACTTATCCCATAAGGACAAGGGTGTTTAAGTATCCTCAATCCAAGCCTATGTACCATCTCTTCTGATACCAAATTATCAGTACTACCACCATCCACAACAACCCTACAATATTTTCCCTCTAATTTGAAAATGGTCCTAAACAAATTCCTCCTTTGTATAGGTTCATCTTCTTTTCTACTGAACATGACTCTCCTAACAATAAGAGATTATCTCATCTCATGTTATGCTTCATTTAACACAAGTTCATCAGTAGTTTGTTCCTTGTGTGCCACAAGATTCTGACTACCCACGTTCTTACTAGGTCCTTCAAAATATTGAAAATCTCTATGTCATATGCCACCACATTTTAAACAAGTACCTTTGAATCCCTTTCTACCATTCATCCTAAGTGTCTTATGACAGGTTCAACAACAATAGTTTGTTTCTCTTTTCCATTGCTACTTGTTTGCTTTTCATTTCCTCTAAGGTTACCTTTTCTCCTCTTCAACTTATCTTATGCCCATAATGTATGTTGATAAGTATCCTTCACAATAGAAATCCTTAACATACTCAGCTCATCCTGAATGTTAAATCTCAAGCCATTAATATACCTAACCACCTTATCCTTATATATTTCTCAATGTCCGGATCTAATTGTCATCTTGTAAATTTCCTCAGTGTATTCTTCACATGCACATCCTTTTGCTCCAAGTTCTGTAATTTCTTAAACAATTATTATTAATAATCCTCGGGAATGAATTTAGCTTTTAATATAGAAACCATAGATCTACATCTAGTGATCTTCATTTCACCATTTTCTTCTCTATCTTTATGCAACTCTTTCCACCATAAGGCAGCATGACCCTTCAACCTAATTTGTGCTAACCTAACCCTCTGCGGATATATGACATCCTCAAGCTCAAAGTAATCTACTAGTTCACCAATCCAATCTACCAAATCCTCATAATGCAATGAACCAGCAAAAGTAGAAACTTCCATTCTATGAATTTTACTTACTTGTGGCATAGCTCTCAACAATCTTTCTTCATCTACAAGGATCTTAGTTTCTACAGTCTCAAGATCTTCAGCAACTTCCTCATATTCCTCCTCAGTCACAAGATTTATTTGTAATCCAGTCAAAGCATTACGGATCTCATTCCTCGTCTCATTTTGTAAATCTTCCATCATTTGTTCTAATCTCCTAGGGTTCATTATTCTAGGTGGCATCTCTCCCAATCCTCGGGTGCAAATTCCTCAGCTCGGCGATTTGGCTACCAAGATTCAAATACTTCCCACTGGGTGATCTATTGAACACACTCGCAGTCTGCCTCCAACTTGACGATTGGTTTACCAATGGGATTCCTCGACCAGTCAAATAAAGTTCATAACCAACAACAATCTCATCCATGATCCCCTTGTGCAAGTCCTCTATAATCACAAGTAATATCTACACTCTGCCACCCCACAATCAGCACATCAAGGTATTCGCAAGCTCAGGAACTCAATCTGCTAACACAGGAACATCAACCTTGCTCTGATACCACCTAACACAATTATGGCCAGAGCTTCCCCAATGGAGATGGTCCAACCATTCAGCTAGAGTCAAAACAGTGGAAAAAATCAATTTAGGGACAAGAATAGATAATCAAGATGCTACAACAAATCTTCCCATTATCCATAAATCATAATTTACATCACATTGGCCTGCAACATGCAGCTTACAAACTTTTGACATACATGCCTGATTACAATAGAAATCAAAACTAAACCATAATGCTAACCTCTAAAGATTATCGTGCTTTGAACTACCTTAACAAAGACCAAAAGCCTCAATATATAGAGCCTTTTCAACACATATATTGGCCAGAACAATTACATTTTCCAAGACAAATAAAGTGTAACGTGCACAAATATAGGTCAGGCCCAAATCATAAGATCTCAATGCCAAGATGTAGAAATGATGTGCATTCCAAGAAAGACATTAGACAAAGGTCTAGGAACTTCAGCATATGAGTCACCAAGCTCGTCATTCGGGAATTGCTTCACAAGACTAAAAAACTCCATCTGACCGTTATAACATGAAGAACACACAGTACTGACCATAAATCTCTAATATCTCAAAAGTGAAGTATTCAAATAAGGTACAAACCCAAACACAAGTAAAACATGATGTCCAGAACCAACCCTGAAGTTCACAAAAATAAATGATCCAAAAACCAAGGAACTCCACCAAAAACACAGAAACTAGAAAACAAGAACAAACTGAAAGGAAATTTTTTTGGGTGGTGCAAGATTGCTAATGACCTAAGGATTCTCCTACATCAATGAGACTCATAATGAGTTGGATTTTTATAGTAAGAACACTCAGTTCTTTCTATCTACAATTTTTTGCCATTAGGAGAAGGTGGGCTAGAGGGGTGTTGAGAACTAGAATCCTTCCTAGGGTCTATGGTCTGTGACTTCTATTTTTGTTCTTGCTTTGCTGGAGTTATCTGAGATACCAATTCTTGGTTCTATGTTCATGGAAGAGCATCTAACTATGTGAAATTGGACTTCTCACGTGTCAACCAATTGAAAAATACCTCAAAGGTAGGCGTGGAAGTCATGGACCCAAAGAATCCATGGTGACATAGAATATAGAAGAAAATATCTCAAATTGACCTTGAAGCTTAGAGAGTATTAGGTATACACACTCAGTGTCAATTTTTTTCTTACTACAACCCTATAATAATGATCGTAGTGATTTTAATTTCATCAAGAAATCCTTAATAGATGAAAAAGAATCAAGTGCAAAAGAGGTCAACTTTGCCTTAATCTGAAGTGCTCAAAAATTATTATTGGTGCCAAAAAGATCATGAAACTTGGTCCACATGTCCCAAGATGTAGACAAACCCTCAAGATGAAACAAAATACTATATGGAGTGTTTGGGGAAATCATCCCCATGGCCTCATCCACTATTTTCCTATGTTACATGACCTCAAATGGGCGAGTTAACTGAGGCTGAACCTCGTCTAGACAAGACCACAACACCCTTGAAATGAGAAGGCAGGTCATATGTGCCTTCCAGTTGTGATAATTGGGTGGAGTAAGCCGCTCAATAGAGGAAGGGTTTTCCATGTGAAATAGAGGAAAAATTACTCCCCACAATAGAAGAACCCAAACTCTAGCACAAATCTAAAAGTTGAAAAGTGCAAAAAATAAAAAAGCACTAATGTCTGATCTTTGTGTACCTGTTGAAATTTTTTATGAAATTGACTGCAGATCTGGAAAGAGAACTGAAACACCTTTCCAACGCCTATTTATTTTTGGAAAATGAAGTCTAGATGCATAAGTTATGCTCCTAGAAAGGCGAAAAAAAGCCTCGGCCTTTGATGGATAGATAACCTTATAAAATGGCAAAATCAAAAATCCCCACCTATACCACTGAATCGGGCTCGGAATCATCTTTCCAACTATATCTTTTTTGCTTAATTTTGATACTGTATGAGCAAGTTATGGCCAAAAAACAACATTTTCATTTTATGACAAAAAGGTCAGACTGTGAGAAGTTGATGACCATCAAATTTTGGCTCACGACCTACTGACATCAGCATTACTGTAGCATGTACTTTTCCTAGAAATAATAAAGTTTTATTTATGAACTTTTCCTGGAAAATAATAAAGTTTTCTATTTATTTTTTTTAACTTTATTAAAAAGTCAAACTTTTACAAAAACAAAATTATGCATGTAAATGCATGATTTTTTTGTGTTTTTGTGTTTTTTTTTTGGAAGAAACCTACACAAAAAAATTATGATAGCGCTGGTACAAATTTGCCTCATAAAGCGTACAATGCCAAAAATGTGTTCAAATTTTCATGTTCTCCAAAATTGACAAAATTTATATGGATTTAGGGTTTTTGGCCTTCTAAGTGCAATGGTGACCTCTATTTTGCAGCAAACTGCCTAGAAGTTTTAGCTACCCCAAGATCCATATTGTTCATAAACTTTCCAGATCTGATTGTGAGATCAAAATTCCCCAAGATGCACAATAAAACTCATTGTAAGAAAAATCTCAAAATTGACGAACATGAAGCATCAAGTCTGGAGCTCTGATACCATGTTAGAATCCAAGAATTGGTGAATTCCCACCAGCCCAATAGTCACCTACATACAAATAACCTATCACATATAAGATAAAATCCTCAAACAAGAAAGTGCATAAACAATTGAAATTGAATTAATCAGCATGAGTTATTACAATGAGATCAATCCTTAATAAAGGAGATCAAAAAACCCTAAAAGATGCATGTGTAAAATAAAAAAATTATTAAATGCGTGCATGTATAAAATGAAAGAATTATTAAATGCAAACTAAAGCTTCCTAAATTTAGCTTAAGTAAAAAAAGAAAAAAAGATGACTTAATTAATTAATCAATATGATTAAATTAATTAAGTTAAATAATCTTTTTACTCTAACAATAACACACCAATCCAATCTAGTAAATTCCATCATGACAATGAAAGATACCCAAATCAAATCTAGGAAAGAAAATCAGAAGTATGTAAGAAAGAGTCAGGTTCACCAAAATATAATGAAGGTGAACCTATATATCTGAATGCATTAAATATAGCAATGTTGTGATGGAAATATGTTAGGGTTTGACATATCCAGAACAATATAAGAATAAACAGTTATATACAGAAACAAAAGAAGAATAAAACTGAACACAGATTTAACGTGGTTCACCCAAAACCTGGGCTACATCCACCTACACAGCCGTCCAAACTTTCTTATTATCCAACAAAATAGTACACCAACATTACAATGCATTATACATATTATCCGCTTATAACATGTGTTTTAGGGAAACCTCTAAAATCGGCCACAATATCAACACCCACTACATGATTAGTCGCCATAATATCAACAATCTCCCACTTGGAGACTGATCAGGCTCCACACCAAACAATCTCCCACTTGGAGACTGAAATGAGATGACAATGTAGTATGTGCAACTCCCACTGGATAAAAGACTTTTTTGTGTATTAGCTCCACGATCATAAGTCAAGAAGCCCAATAGAAGCTGAGAAAGAAACCAACTTCTCCTTGGGGACTGCATTTGTGAACATGTCTGCAGGATTGTCACTTGTGTGAATATTTTCAAGCCGTAATTGGCCATCCTCCAAAACATACCTTATAAAATGGTACCTGAGTTGTATGTGCTTTGTCCTTGAATGAAAAGAAGAATTCTTGGCAAGATGAATGCCACTCTCACTATCACTGTACAATGGGAAATCTTCCTACTTTTGACCCAATTCCTCCAGAAAACATTGTAACCAAATCATCTCCTTGCTAGATTCCCTAGCAGCTACATACTCAGCTTCAGTGGTTGAAAGTGCATTAACCTTCTGCAATCTAGAAATCCAACTGACTACAGTACCCCCTACAGTGAAAAAATACCCTATAGTACTCCTCCTTGTATCAATACCTCCTGCTAGATCAAAGTCAACAAATCCACTCAGAGCAGAACTGGATCCTGTGAAACATAATGCCTTTGTAGTAGTACCTCTCAAATATTGAAGAATCCATTTGACATCATTCCAATGTTCCATTCCCGGATTGCTCATATACGTGCTGCCAACTCCCACTGCATAAGCAATATCTGGCTGTGTGCATAACATTTCATACATCAGACTACCAATAGCTGATGAATACAGGATGTTAGACATTTTATCTACCCCTTCCTGTGCCTTTGGGAACATTTCCTTAGTCAATTTGAAATGACTAGCCAAAGGTGTACTGATTGCTTTTGCATCTTGCATATTAAAACTTTTCAACACCTCCTTTATATACTCACTTTGGGACAAATTCAAGGTTCTATTTTTCTTGTCCCGTGTAATCCTCATACCAAGGATTTTCTTAGCAGCACCCAAATCCTTCATAGAAAATTACCTTGCTACGTTCTGTTTAAGTTCATTTATTTGTTGCATATTGGACCCAGCAACAAGCATGCCATCAACATAGAGTAACATGATAATGTAACTCCTATTATACAGTCTCTTAAATTATACACAGTGATCAAAATGACATCTATGGTAAGCTTTTTCATCCATGAAACTATCAAATTTTAAATACCATTGGCGGGGTGCCTGCTTTAGGCCATACAGACTCTTCCTTAACCTGCACACTAAATTCTCCTTACCCTTGACCTCATATCCCTCTGGTTGCTGCATGTAAATTTCCTCAAAATTTCCATGGAGAAAAGTTGTTTTGACGTCTAGTTGTTCAAGATGCAAGTCATCTTCAGCCACACGACTTAGTACAGTTCTAATTGAAGTCATTTTTACAACAGGGGAGAATATTTCTCAAAATCTATACCCTTTTTCTATGCAAAACTTTTACCACAAGTCCGGCCTTATACCTTTTCTTTCCTCCTTTAGCCTATAAACCCATTTGTTAGGCAAGACTCTTTTTCCTTCAGGTAAAGGGACTAAGTCCCAAGTCTTATTTTTCAACAAGGATTCCATCTCCTCTTTCATGCCCAGCTTCCACTATTGTTTGGCATCCATCTGCATTGCTTCTTCATATTCTTCTGGTTCACCAGAATCAGTCAATAAAATGGAATACAAAGAAGGATAAAACCTTTCAGGAGGTCTACTTGACCTTGTAGAATGTCTAACACTTACAGGAGTTTCTGGGATAACCTTTTGCTGCTGAGCATCAGGTACTAGTGGCATTTAATTTTTAGGAGTCTCATCCAACACCACATATTCTTGTTTGACTTGTTCATGCTTCTTTTCCTGCAACTGTTCTTTATACGTGACCGTCTCATTGAATATAACATCTCTACTTCTAATTATTTTAAGATTTTCAAAATCCCATAGCCGAAAACCATAGTCATCTACTCCATATCCAATGAAGGTACATTTTTTAGATTTAGAATCAAGCTTGGTTATATTTTCTTTATCAACATGGACAAAAGCTTCACAACCAAAAGTTTTCAGAAATGAATAATTTACCTTTTTACCAGTCCATGCTTCCTTTGGAATACCACCATCCAAAGGGGTTGAAGGTCCTTTGTTTATCAAATAGACTACAGTATTTACAACATTTGCCCAAAAATGAAGGGGCAGTCCAGCAAGCAATTTCATGCTCCTTGCACGTTCCATGATTTTCCTATTCATTCTTTCTAACACACCATTTTCTTGTGGGGTTCCCGGAACTGTCTTCTGCCTTCGAATTCCATTGATAGAATAGTAATATTTAAAGGATGTGCTGCAATACTCGCCTACATTATTGGATCTGAGACACTTCAACTTATTTCCTATCTCATTCTCAACCAAAGCTTTCCATTACTTAAATGTTTCAAAAACATCATATTTTTGTTTTAGGAAATATACCCATGTTTTCCTGGTTGAATCATCTATAAAAATAACATAATAATGAGAGCTACCAAGAGATGATACCTGATTTAATCCCCATACATCTGAATGCACTAGCTCTAATTTCTCACTCTTCTTTTCTTTCCCAACTCTGAGAAATCTGACTCTTTTTTTCTTACCATAAACACAGTTTTCACAGAACTCTAAATCGATATTTTTCAGTCCTGGCAATAGATTTTTAGAGTAAAGAATTTTCATCCCTTTCTCACTCATGTGCCCAAGCCTATGGTGCCACATTTTTGAATCTGTTCTTAGTAGCTTTCCCTACATTAACATTATCAGTAGCAGCTAAGGTAGAATAAGTGTTACCAGTACACAGATATAATGTGCCTATTTTCACACCTTTAGCTACTACTAATGAACCCTTGGTGACCTTCCAGACATTGTCTGTAAACATGACATGCAGCCTTCACTACCCTGTTGTCCTGCAGAAATCAAATTTATTCTTAAATTAGGGACATGCCTTACCTCCTGTAGTATCTAGTCATTTCCATTTGGAAACTTGATCTTTATTTTCCCTTTCCCAACAATAGGACAGGGCTCATCATCACCCAAATATACCTATCCAAAATCACCTTGAACATAATCTTGAAAATATTTTCTATGGGGTGTAGCATGGAATGAAGCCCCATAATTAATTATCCAGGAATCATTAACATTATCCAAACATAAGATTAAAGTATCTTGTAAAGTATTACTTGCAACATTAGCTTCCTTACTGTCATCTTCATTTCCGTCTCCTTGTTTGTTTTTCTGAGACCAACAGTCTTTCTTCAGGTGACCAAGATTTCCACAATACCAGCAATATTTCTTTCCTTTAGATTGAGAATGACCTTTCTTTGACTTCCCCCATGACTTGCCATGTGAAGGGCCTTTTCCTCTTTCACTTGTTCTTCCTCTGTTCTCCATGTTTAAAGCGGGACCTGATGAGGTTGAAGTTTCACCTGTGCTTTTCTGTTGCATTTCCTCGCTTAGGATAACACCAACAACTTCATCAAATTTCAAAGTATTTGAACTAAAGACAGAGTTGCTTACAACCATAACCAAGCTATTCTAGCTTTCTAGCAAAGAACATAAAATTAAGAGAGCCCTAACCTCTTCATCGAATGAAATTTATACGGATGACAATTGACTGGTGATTGTATTAAATTCGTTTAAATGATTAGCTACAGATCCTCCCTCACCCATTTTCATATTAAACAAACTCTTCATAAGAAATACCTTATTCGAAGCTGAGGGTTTCTTGTATAACTTAGCCAATATCTCCATCATCTCTATGATCATTTTTTCCTTTGATATGTTGAATGTTATAGATGGTGCAAGGCACAATCGAATAGATCCCAGTGCCTTCCTATCCAAAACCTCCCAGTCCTCTGGTGACCTAGTTCCTTATTTCTTGGTTTTTCCTTCTAATGGCTTCCATAGATCCTTTTGATATAGATAATCTTCCATCTCCATTTTCCATAACTGAAAATTCTGGCCGTTAAATTTTTCAATCTTGAATTTGGAATCCTCCATTGCTCCCACTCAAATCTGAAATTCTTGTCAATCTACAGCAACAAACCTTGTTCTGATACCAATTTTTAGGGTTTGACTGATCTGAAACAATATAAGAATAAACAGTTATATGCAGAAACAAAAGAAGAATAAAATTGAACACAGATAACACACAGATTTAGCATGGTTCACCCAAAACCTGGGCTACATCCACGTACACAGTCGTCTAGCCTTTCTTATTGTCCAGCAAAATAATACACCAACATTACAATGCATTATACATCTCAGCCGCTTATAACATGCATTTTAGGGAAACCTCTAAAATTGACCATTTTAGGGTTTTACAATGTCAACAAAATATTGATTAATGCAATGCATACAAATCAGATCTAGGCATCCAAATCACAATTAAATGAAATATAAGATATTTCAAGTTCACCAAAATGTAATGAAAACAAATCGGTTATAGGGGGATGTTCACTAGGATGGATAATCAAGGCTAGGAATCTCATCCCCTATTTTTATCTCAATATATTAAGAAGGAAAATAACCCACTAGGCTTTAAAAGACTCAAGCGTTGAACGGGTGTGAAGGTTTTCCTTTTCTATGTCATTTTTTGATGTGTAAATGGAATGCAAAAATCCAAGATGTAGAATTAGAGTAAGGAACAAGAAGGGTTTTATGTCATACTGATGAAATATCAAACTAAGAAACTAGAATTTGAAACTAGATCTGAGAAGCCAATTCATAAACTAACTTATACACCAAATCTCAGCCTGAATTGCTTATCCAAAGAAACCTAGAGGATCATGAGCGATTGGACTTTCCCTTGACCTAAGGAGGTTCCCTTGACCTGATAAAACTGATAGAAAAGCTAGGGATCTATAGAAAATTGTTAGACCTTCATGTTGTTGAATCTGGACCTCTATTACTTGTCACTTTCTCACAAAAAAAAGGAAGAAATTTGGGAGGAAAGGGTTTACCTCAGTCAAACCGTTGTTTAGGAAATTAACCTTGAAATCAAATTGAAATTGTTGAGGAAAGGAAGTGTGTTGTTAGTAGAAGAGGCTTGATAAGTGTCTTATACCTTGACAATGCAAGTAATTATTGAAATGAGATCACAAGTGTTGATGTAATATCATGGCTCAAAAAAGACCTAAAAGGGCATCACAAAAATACATGCTTACATAATGATTGCTAGGCTTGCCACAATGATGTGATGAAATGCTTAAATGGTTGAGCATGCTTGAATACTCCTTGAATTGATAACTTGAGTTCTTGGATGCAAAATAATGTCCTTTATTGAAGATGGATCCCAAAATGAGGCAGGTAGTCTTATACCTATACCACACCTAGCCATTTCGGGGCACACAACTCAAAGGCAGTCGACGCGGAATTAGAATCTCGCCTAAAATCAAAAGACCTCACTCTGATTTGAATTTGGGCCCCATTTTCTATGTAAGGGGTGACTCCCAAGGTAAGAGGCGGCCTAAGTCACCCCCTACACTCTAGGTCACTCCATACATGACAAAAAGGGCCTAGATTTAGGTTGGGGGTCAATTAAGACATAGGGATACTCAAAACATGTGTGGAAGTGAGGTGTGATAAACATAAATGTACAAAATAACACTCATAATGAAATAGGGCCCATGTACAAAAGAGATGATGATGAAAAAAATAATTAAAGTGGTCACACCTATACTTAAGGTCCCACATTAATAAAACTTAAAGAAAGGACTTAAATGCATAGAAAAATTCCTATAATGTATTGAAGAATGAAAACACTAAAATGGAGACTACACAACCATGGAATTGGACACACTAGGCAGTGCATAAAATTTACAATGCTACAGTTTTTATCATTTCACTCTTAGTGCTTAGGTTCAATCACTGAGAATTTTAGTTTGAGATATGAAAATATTTTAGACTACATAAATCTTGATAGATTCACCAAATTGTAAGTATTGATTTTGTATACCTTGGCAATTAGATTTTGTGCAACACCAACATTAATTCTTCATCATTCTTTTTGAAGCTAAAGTGCTTCTATCCTCCTACTTAATTTTATGTGTCATTCATTTATCAATCCAAGTACCTATTTAATTATCTAATTTAATTATGTGATTATTGTTTATATTTATTCAATGAGCCTATATTTAAGTAAAAAGGTTTTTGTTTCTTCACATTACACTCCTCTCTCTCTAGCATTGGACATGGCAACATATGTTCCTAAAGATTTTGACTTAAAATATTATTGCACTAAACACCAAAGTTAAATGTTGATACCCAAATATGTTTGTGTTTATAAAATAAGATACAAGATTTAATTGATAACAATTTAAATCATATACAAGTAATATAAAATGCGGGTAGCAAAATTGTTAGTCTTCCCAATAAAAAATCTTCAAATGTACATCAATCATTTGCATGATTCATTCAATATAGTCACATGGAAATACTTATAGTTGCATGATTCATTCAATATAGTCACATGGAAATACTCATAGAACAAGAAACAAATCAAAATATGATGGACACCTCATCACAGGGAATTTATTCGGGTTATTAATGAGGAATCTAATGCATCTATCCATAACATTTTCTCGCTACCACACCATGCATTGCTTTTCATCATGGGAGATTTATTATGTTGAGATATCTAAAAGATTATGGTGATCATGGATGTCACTTCATTGTATGTTTTGAAAGTTTTTATCAAATCAACAACTACAATAAGATAAATATGCACATTTTGGAGTTTCTTTAAAATGTTCTAATGACATCAATAAAAACGCGGTAAGTTGCATCATCCTCAAAGTAATAGTTCATTAAAAGGTCATATACAAGTATGTGCATTTTCTCTTCAATTATTCACTTAGAATTATAGAGTTGGTTGTTTATACAAGGTATTGACGTTGGACAGTGTTTCCCTAGCAATCCAACATTCTATCCTAAGTTGGTTGTAAGCATTTTTTGGACACACAAAAACATAGATAAGATAAAGGTCAAGGTACCATTATTGCATATTTTTATCAATTCATTCTCATAGTGCTTAAGTTCAACTCTTGAGAATTTGAGTTTGAACTATAATTTTTTGGGGACTACACAAAGCCTAATACATTCACCAAATTGTAAGCATTAGTTTTGATAAGCTTGGCAATTGAGTTTTGTGCAACATGAATATTAATTCTTCATCATTATTTTTAAAGCTAAGTGTTTCTATCTTTCTAATTAATTTATTAATCATTTATCAATCCAAGTACCTAATTATATCTAAGTTAATTATATGCTTATTGTTTGCATTTTTAAAATTAGTCTTCATTTAAGTAAATGGTATTTTATTTCTTTGAATTACACTCTCACAAGTATTATTCCATTATATATGATCAAGAGATAAATGAAGAGATGTTGGATACATAATCATAATTCTATGAAGAATTTATTTGGGTTAATGAGAAATCTAATACATCTTCACTTTAAATCCATAACACATCGTCACGATTAAATACCAGACCATGGACTAATTTTCATCATGGGAGGTATATTTGTTAGAATGTGAAGTTGAGGTTATTCATGATGTTGTCACTAATGGTTGTCATTGATGTCAACATATCCTATGCATATTCATGTTTTGATTGTATCATTTGATGTGTACCAATATCCTTCGTGTATCGGTAGAGGCGTTCACCAAAGGATGTGCCTTAGATATTTATCTTTATCATTTTCGGTGTTGGTCCAATTATTTGTGAAACATATGGTGGATTTTTTATTTGGGTTTGATCCTATTTGGAACATGTTCATTCATGTTTTGGTCCTAACAGGGACTATGTAATGTGTTCATCGTATTTGTTGGTACCGAAGGCTTTGGAGATGGTGTAGCGTGTTCTTCTACATTGGTGCAGAGGCACCAAGCCATTAATCAATTTGAACACATTTTCGTGACAATCCACATTGTATTGGTTAAACCCATTTAATATTTGTTTGTATTTACAAACAAGGTTATTAATTTTGACATGAAATGTGCAAAGGAATTCAAAATTGAACCATTTTGTAACTGCCGAGAATAATGTTTAAAAGGGACTGAATTGAATAGAAAGATAGGGCGGAGAGAGAGCGAAAAGATAGAGCAAAGCCAAAAATGCCTCTCTAGTTGTAGCCTGAGAGTCATGCAAGTTGTAATTGCAGATTTTAATTTAATGAAGTTTAGTGTTGAGTTGAGTCATTTAAAACTTGCTTCTATTGTTTTCGAATCTTGAGATGTTGTTTGTATTTATTTTAAAACTGTTTCAAGAAGCATATAATCATCGGTTACTTTTTGGACTAAATTAAAAAATCCCCAACTAATTCAAGAATTGGTTACAGTAGAATGGGTTTGAAATTAATTTTATGTTAATATTGAATGATGTTTGGTTTGGCATGGTATCGGGCCTACTGGAATTGGTCATGATTCAATTCAAACCAAAACAATATGAGTTTGATGTTATCGGGTTTGAAAATTAATTTTTTTGTTGTTCATTTGTGATTAGTAGAAGCAAAAATAGGTTTCAGTGCAGAGACCATAAAATGCAGTTGCATCGTTGGATTTCCTTCAGAACTTAACATGTTTTCACAAATCTAATTGTGCGGCTTTTTTTATTTTTTATGAATAGGCCCTTTACTATTAATTAAAAGTTATAAAGTACATATTCACAAAAAAAGGGGTCAGGGGAAAAGGTCACCCCATGAGAGTCACACGGCCCAAGGCCGGAATCACAAGAAATAACTATTCATAAAAAAAAACCTCATGCAGCCAAAGCAGTGGCTGCAGAGGGAGGATCCTGATCATCATGATTACCCCACCCAGAGGCAGGGTTAGGGTTGGGGTCAGGAAGTGACCACCCATCATTATCTTATTTATCTTTATCTGGCATAATTTCACCATCCTCCGCTCTGGGAGGCGAAATGGCCAAAGCCAGGCGAGGAAACTTGTCAGAACCAACAACAGGCAGAACACCAGGAGGCGGCAGGTCCCAACCCGGGGCAGTACGCCGCGGCTGCGGAGAAGCTGAATGACCCCGCCAGGCACCTCTACTAGGAGAGCGAGGATGAGCCTGAGAGTGGGGAGTGAAATACCGCCTTCCAGAGGAGCAGCGACAACGGCGAGGACAGGCATTGCTAGCAGAAATAGGGTCTGGCAGCACGCGAGCAACAGTACAAGGGGCATTGCCCTAGTGCTGCAAAAGCTCCTGCAAATGCACCACTTCAAGAGCCACCTTATCTGTCTAAGCTTGTATCTGCAAAAGCTTATTATTACAGATACAAGCTTTAGAGTACATAGATATATTGGTATCAAGAGAGCTGTGAGAAAATAAAACAACATTTCTGTCTTTCCATAAAGTAAAAAGAATATCCATCCTGAAAGCATGCCAGATTTGGTAAAATTGGAAGGGGATTCTGGGAGAATCTCCTAACAGGACCATATGCCAGGAAAAAAACTACGGCCTTAAAGGCCGAAAGAAATCATGAATCCATGCCCAATATTGTTGAGCTCTTCTGCAGAACTAAAATATATGCAGGAAAGACTCTAGTAAGCCACAAAACAGACATCTAGGGTTGGGAACTCCCATGTGTTTGAGTCTATCACCCAATGGTAAGCCTTGGAAGATAACACGCCAAGCAAAATGAGCAATCTTTGACTTAGTGATAGCAGACCAAACTGTGAGAAATTTGTTCTGCCAGGTACTATGAGATGAGTGCAAATGCCATCGGTGGTTGAGAGTATCAACCATAGGAAGGTGAGGAACCAACCAAGAATAACCAAGCTTGGGCTTGTAATTGGCAAATGGTGTCGCCAGATACCACTTCTAATATTTCCACCAAGGTCTGGAAGAAGAAATGTTGAGCTTATGAAGTAATTGAGGAGGTATAGCACAAACAAGAAGGTCAAAAGTCAAACGATCAATCCGATTAAGATGAAATTGTATCTGCGTATCTTCCCAAGAGCGGATACTAAAAGTAGCTCTGGAAAAAATGTCCTTACGAGTGCGGATGCCATGCTTATGAAAGGGGAGAGCACTACAACCTAGCGTTTTGGCAAGAGGCCGCCCTTGAATCTGGAAAAGAGGTGACCACCAGATGTTATGCTGATTAAAGGATAGACCATCCCTAAAGCCATCTCCGGCCCAGCGAAGCCAAGTTTTGAGGGCTTCCCAGGCTTTCCAAATACTTTTGACAACAAAGGAACCTTGAATATGAACAGGATCTTTCATGGTTAGGAGGGTTTGAAACCCAATCCCTTTCTAGGCAGGCCTATGAGAAGGAAAACCAGATGAAATGCAGTGTTTGAGGAGAATTTTCCAGGCTTCGTCTTTTGTGATGGCTCTGATGACCCACTTGGCACATAGAGAAAGGCCCTGTTTGTGAGTAGAAAGAAGTCCAAGCCCACCTGAAGCTTTAGGCAAACAAAAATATTCCCAGGCGACTCTGTGGAAACCATGATGGTCAACACCAGAGGCCCATAAGCAATCCCAAAGAATCTTTTCCAGCTTACCATAGGAAGATTTTGAAGGAGCCAAGCATGAAGAATAATAAACATGCGTGGTGGCAAGAACCTTAGCACATATCTAGAATTTACCAGCCAAAGAAAGAGGTTTGGTAATCCAGTAAGCACGTTTTGTTTCAACTATGTTGAGAACAACAATCCAGAGATCAACAAGGGAAGCTTGAAAAGCAAAAAGGATTCCCAAAAAGTAGAAAATCTCACCATGGGCAATCCACTTCCAGCCAAACTGAAGAATCTAGGGAGGCAGAGGAAGAAAGGATTGACGATAACACTGGGTCTTGTGCCACTGAATGGCAGAACCAGAGGCTAAGAAAAAGGTATCAAGGCATTGAAGCGCAGCTTTAACGTTATCTTCTTCTTCCAGCAGAGTGAGGAATGAATCATCTACAAAGTTTCCATTAACAATTTGGGCAGGGAAGGAAGGCAAGGATATTCCTCTAACCCGGCCAGCAGAGATGGCATTAGCCAACAAGTATCCAAAGCCTTCCACAAAAAGCACATACAAAGCAGGAGCAAGAGGACAACCCTGGTGTATGGAGCGAAATAAGCCAAAAGTGGCAGATTGATGACCATTGATGGTGATGCAAGCAGAAGCATCCCCGAAGAGCATCCTAACAGATTGAATAAATCTGGGTCCAAATCCTAGAGCTTGCAGCATAGCCAAGATAAATGGCCATTCAATTCGGTCATAGGCTTTAGCAAAGTCTATTTTCACAAAAAGAGCTTGTTCGTGGGAAGTGCGAGCCCACTCCATGCCTTCCCAGACAACAATAATGTTATCAAGGATAAATCTAGACTTGATGAATCCAGTTTGTTCTGGTCAAACAATCAAGGGTAGAAGATGTCGAATTTTAAGAGCAAGAGCTTTGGCAATGATTTTGTAAGAAACATTCAACAGTGTTATCAGTCTTCAATTACAGATATCTTCAGGATCTCCAGTCTTGGGAATAAATTTGATATTACCTTTGTTAATGATATCACCCAAGGTTTCAAAGTGAAAATCCTCTAGGTAGACTTTGTGGAGATCAGGACCGACAAAGTCCTAGAGAGTTTTGTAAAATTCACAAGGAAAACTGTCACACCCAGGTGCTTTGCCATCAGCCATTGAGAAAATAGCTTCCTTGAGATCAGCAACAGAGAGTAGATAATCACAGAAGTCCCTCTGAGAGGAAGAAAGCCTATTGGGAACCACAACCAGAGTGGTCTTAAGGGCATTATCTCTGTCAAGAGAATTTTCCTGGGCAGTAAAAATTTCTCATAATGGCGAACAAAAGCCTGGAGGATGTCAGGTAGTTCAGAAAAGACCGCTTGACCTTCCTTGATACGCTTAATTCCCACAGAGGTATGACGAGCTCTTATGCATTGGAAAAATTATTTGGAATCTCGATCCCCAATCTTTATCCAATGAAGACAGGCTTTGAACTGAGTACCACGAGCAGTGTAAGAATCAGCAACTTGTTTTTTATCACGAATCTGCACAAGATGGACCTGCAACTAAATGTTTAAAGGATCCATGGCAAGATTTTTTGTAGTAGATTGCAACTCTTTGGTTGTTTCCTGGTAGGAGCACCTACAGAAAGTCACAAGTTGTCTGCCATAAATGCAGAGAAATTGAGTTTTGCATTTGATAGCATCATTCCGCCATTGAATCAAGCCAACAGAATGACGTGGCCTGGGTTCCAAATTCCAAACACACTGAATGTGGGCCACCGTGGCTTGATGGGACAACAGAGAAGTATTAAAAAAGAATTGCATTTTGCAAGGTCGTTGCTGAGTTGTAGCCCACTCAATACCAAATTTGATGGGAAAGTGGTCTGACAAAGTGACATCAATGAGAGGAATGACAGGGGAGTCCTGGGAGTTCGAGAAGGCAAAAAAAGATTTTGTGGAGATCATGGCACGATTGAGACATTTCAGAACTCTATCAAAACCAGCTCTAGAATTAGACCAAGTGTGCCACACATCCCCAGGACGGCGGCAGTGTGCAATAGGATCAAAAAGGCCTAATTTATTATGCATGTGGTACCAAGATTGACGCTCTCCAGCTCTCTAGCAAAAAGAAACAATCCCATCTTTATCTGCTACCGTCTCAACCATATTAAAGTCACCGCACATGACCCAAGTGGCTGGTGGCAGAGTGTTAACAATCCATCTCCAAAGAAGAGATTTCTCAACAGCATCATTGGAAGCATAAACATTAACAATCCCAAAAGAATGATATTGAATAGACAGCAAAATCCACACCGCTCTATGAGTGGGGTTACAACCGTGATCAACAAGAAAAGAGTGACACCAAGGTTAGAGAAGAGTAACAACACCACCTTGACCAGCTTCGTGTTGAGAGGAGAAAACAAGGCTGTCAGGCCAAATGGTTTCACAAGCAGCCTGGAGCAAGAAACCAGCAATTTTAACCTCTTGAAGGCAAAACACATCCAACGGAGAAAAACGTTGATGAACATCTCTAACCCAATACTTTTGGTTGAGGTCTGTAAGACCTCGAACATTCCAAGAGTTGTAATTCATTAAGAATTATCTTGCATATCATCCTTGTCCCCAAGAGAGGAGAAGTTGTTATACAAAATGGTAGAAGAAGAATGTCCCATGAGTCTGGCAAAGGACTCATCAGAGCCTCCCATAATAACTATGTTTTTTGGAAGCATGTTCATCATTCTCATCCCGTCGGGGAGGGCTATGAGAACGCCTCAAAGACTGAGAAGCCAATTTTGAGACTGTGGAGGTAGCAAGCGGAGTGCAAACCCAAGGCTGGCATTTAGTAGAACCAACAATAGGTTGAACATGAACTGAAGAGTCCACGCGCTTATCTTTCCCCTAGATATCCCCAGGGTTTGAAACAGTAGGCTGAGGAGTAGCTGTTAGGGAAGGCGACACCAAAGGTTGCTTTGAAGTAGAAGCTGAAGAGCTTTTACCTTTGTGAACCACCATTGTCCAGTCATCTTTAGCTGGCTTAGAAGCAACATCTCTGGCCTTGGGTTTCAGCCTCAAATCCACTAGGGGACAATCTTTGGTCTTATGAGTGGCAGATTGACACCGATAACAGGTGTTTGGCAGGTTCAGGTACATCACTTCCTGGTTGAAAATGGTATCACCAATTTGAATCTCAATCGACTCCTTGAGGTCCCTTGAAAGGTTGACCTCAACACAGGCTCACTTTTGTGGACGAGCATTAAAGAAATGGTCTGGTTCAAGACAGACCGCTTTTCCAATAGCCTGCACTAGGGTTTGCATGAAAGGCCAGCAAGGCAAAGGAAAACCAGGAAGCTCAACCCAAATAGGAACACATAATTTCTTTTCATTAGAAATAGAGAAATCACATGACCAACACTAAAAAACCAAGACAGAAGACCTAATAGACCAAGGACCATGTGAGAGAATAGCCTCCACATGAGTTGGGTTGGAAAAGCGAAAAAGAAAAAAGCCTTTAGTAAGGCTTTGAACGCCATCAAGTTAGACTCCGTGAGGAGACCAGGCTTTGGTTACCCATTCATGCAGCATGCTTTTAGGATGGATTCTACCAAAAAATAGCCAATAAGAGTATTCTTTTAAAGCCAATCACAGGCAGAATCAAAATCTTGAACAGGCAGGACAATATCAGGCGTACCTCGTGGAATACTTTCGGGATGAATTTGCCAGGTCGCTTGTTCAGAGGTGCCATGAGAATTTGTAGAAACTCCAGCACCAGCATCAATTGTTGGGCAGAGGTTGGTCGGAGCCATTAATAAGCTAAAAAAACTCTCGCAGTAAATGCGGTATGTACGACACAAGAAGCAGTTAAGGCTCAGAAAAGGAAAACCAGACACAAAACCAGACTTGGAAGGGGTATTGAAGATGTATTGTATCATACATGAGGTGTGTTCTATTGATCAAGGTGGTCCACATTTCATTCCTTACCACCAAAGCAATTTCCCAAATAGTTTTGGGAAAAGAAGTTATTTACCACAGAGTGAAGGTCTATACAAAAGTCAATAACAGACCCAAGGACGATGAGTTTGTGTTTGACACTTATGTGAAATTTTGTTTGAAATATTATGCATGGTTATTTTGCAGACTTGGAAGGGGTATTGAAGATGTACTACATCATAATGGTATCAAATCCCAGCGAAAGATCTGGGTAGGGTAAATTATTTTGGCTATTGATTCTTGTATTGAAGTGTATTGGTTGAAGATTTGGTGTATGTCCACAAGCTGCAAGAAGGAAGATAGGAAGTCTATCATGGGGGCCATAGGAGATGGTCCAAGGGCTTGGGAAGGAGGTCCATGGTTGCCAAAAGACCTGGGGAAAGAGACAAATAGAGGACTCCTGGGTGAGGCAGAGTATTTGGTGTGTTGAAGCAACATTGCAAAGTGGACTGAAGATTGAAGTGAAACCTTTGAGTAGAAGCCATTGATAACTCCATTGATGGGATTCAGTTGAAGGATTGAGAGGAAGCAACGAAGGCATCATTCCAAGATGAAGATAAAGAGGAAAAAAAAATTTGCAAGTTCTCCAAGAGCATTTCCATGGGACATGGAAAACTTTAAAGTCCAGGATTATGGTGTAGAGGCACCAAGCCATTAATCAATTTGAACACATTTTCATGACAATACACATTGTATTGGTTAAACCCATTTAATATTTTTTTGTATTTACAAACAAGGTTATTATTTTTGACATGAAATGTGCAAAGGAATTCAAAATTGAACCATTTTGTAACTGCCAAGAATAATGTTTAAAAGGGACCAAATTGAATAGAAAGATAGGGTGGAGAGAGAGAGAGAGAGAGAGAGAGAGAAAAGATAGAGCAAAGCCAAAAATGTCTCTCTGGCTATAGCCAGAGAGCCATGCAAGTTGTAAGTGCAGATTTTAATTTAATGAAGTTTAGTGTTGAGTTGATTCAATATTTAAAACTTGCTTCTATTGTTTTTCGGATCTTGAGATGTTGTTTCGATTTATTTTAAAACTGTTTCAAGAAGCATATAATTATCAGTTACTTTTTGGACTGAATTAAAAAATCCCCAACCAATTCAAGAATTGGTTACAGTAGAATGGGTTTGAAATTGATTTTATGTTAATATTGAATGATGTGTGGTTTGGCATGGTATCGGGCCTACTAGAATTGGTCATGATTCAATTCAAACCAAAACAATATGAGTTTGGTTTTATCGGGTTTGGAAATTAATTTTTTTGATGTTCATTTGTGATTAGTAGAAGAAAAAATAGGTCTCGGTGCAGAGACCATAAAATGCAGTTACATCGTTGGATTTCCTTCAGAATTTAACATGTTTTCACAAATCTAATTGCACAACTTTTGACCAAAGTGATTTCCCAAATAGTTTTTGGAAAAGAAGTTATTTACCATAGGGTGAAGGTCTATACAAAATTCAATAACAGACCCAAGGACGATGAGTTTGTGTTTGACACTTATGTGAAATTTTGTTTGAAAGATTATGCATGGTTATTTTTTAGACTTGGAAGGGGTATTGAAGATGTATTGTATCATACATGGGGTATGTTCTATTGATCAAGGTGGTCCACATTTCATTCCTTACCATGCAGGAATGTCTTTGTGTGACCTATGTTAAAAACAATGGCCAACGTGGTTGATGGAATCAAGTATCAGAAGAGTGATGATTTTAGTTGTTTGTGTGGCATGTGTGATGCTTGTATGGGAAGTGATTGGGAATCTATTTACAATGATCTCAGTGGTGGATTCAATCTCTTTTCATATATTCTATTAGTGAGCCTATTTGTATTGGCAGGTATCCATATTCATTTGTAAGGGTTGTTAGCCCGACCGACAGTGAACCAACTCACAGTGAGCCTTTGTAAAAATAACCTTAATCAGTGTTTCATTTCATGAGAATTAGCTTCTTGGTGGTTTTTATTAGTTTAGGTTTCCACATAAATCTTGGTGTTATTTGTGTCGGTGTTTTTTGTGCTTTCATGTTCATATATTTTATGAATTCTTAATGTGGTTAATCAATAGATCAGAAGTTGATGTTGTTGTTCATAAGTTTACCGTCAAAGTAAAATTTTTATAAAGTGTGTGGGAATAACTGATTCCCCCCCCCCCCCCTAGTTATTTGGAATTTTCAACAATTGGTATCAAAGCCTAGTTCCTCAATATAAAGCTGAACTGCTTGAGATAGATCTGATGGCACACAAACTGAACATTCTTATGTTTCATAGATCATACTATAATACATGCAAGGATTAGATGAAAGGATATTTGATTTCAGTTGGTTACAATACCTGGAAGCATGTAGAAACAAAGTATGTGTTCCCTCATAATGGACTTAAGACTCCATATGAGGAGAATGAAAAATTGAGGTATGTTATCACTAGTGCTTTATCAAAGAATGAATTGGCTAAGGTTATTTCTTTGGAGACTGCTTATGAAGTTTGAAAAAAATTCAAAGAGATTTATGGAAGAGATGATAGGGTTAGGTTATCTAAGAAGCTAACAACAAAAATTCACTATGAGAATATGAGAATGGAAGAAGGTGAAGACAATAAGAGTTACTTTCATAGAGTGGAGAATGTAGTTAATGATGTCAAGAATCAAGGAGGCACTATTTCAAATGAGGATTTCATGTAAAAGATATTGATGACATTATCAAATAGCTACAGTGATAAGATCTCAGCTATAGAGGAGGTGTATAATCTAAAGAAGTTTACTAAATAATAGTTGTTTGGAACTTTGACCGCATTTGAGCTAAGAAAATTTGGAAGGGAGAAGAGAATATCTAAGATGATATTCAAAGCAACTAAATCAGAAGAAGATCCTGACAGTGATGATGATGAAGAAGAGTTTGAAGCAAACTTTACAAAAGTACTGAAGAAAGGTATTGGCAAGTACAAAGGTATGTTACCCCTGAAATATTGTAGATGTGGTAAGATTGGTCATTTGGCTACTAGGTGTCCAGAGAAGGGTCCTAGATAGAATTTTTAAAATTTAAATAAGAAGGATTATTATGTGAATGAAGAGGCTATTATTTCAGATGATGAGTCAAAAGTAGAAGACTGCTTGTTTTATGCTGAAGAATATAAGAAACCAGAAAATGATATCTCTAACATTTGTGTTTAATTTGATGATGATGTTGAAATTGTTTTGAATGTTAAAAGAGACAAAAATGAATGGATGATTGATAGTGGTTGTTCTCATCACATGACTGTAGATAAGAGTAAATTTGTGTCACTTGTAAAATATGATAGTGGTCCCGTTAGGTTTGGTGATGACAAGGCTTCTTATGTTGTTGGTAGAGGATCTATTACTTTTGATGGAAATAATAATGTTGACAATGTCTATTATGTGAAGGGTTTATATCACAATCTCTTAAGTATTGGGCGTGAAAATGGATATGATGTTGTTTTCAAGAATGAAGGATGTGAAATTTGGAAGAGATCTAGAGATGTGTTTACAGTTGGAAATAGGACAGGAAGGAATATGTACCATCTTGAAGGAGCTTCATAAGGATGTTGTCTAGTATCATAGACCGATGATAGTTGGATTTGGAACCGAAGGATGTGTCACATCAACTTTGATAGTTTGGTAAGAATAAGTTCATCATGTATAGTAAGAGACCTTCCTAGATTATGTAAACTAGATAATGTGATCTGCAAGGGATGTCAATAAGGGAAAAAAAAGAAGAGAATAATTCAAATCTATCAATTTACTAGATTTAGTGCACAATGACCTTTGTGGTCCGAAAAAAATGAGAAGTTTTCTAGGTGAGAAGTACTTTATACTATTCATTGATGATTATTTTAGGTTGACTTGGGGTGCATTTATTAGAGATAAATCAGAGGCATTTAAGAAGTTCAAGATATTCAAGGCTAGAGTGGAATATTAATGTGGTAGGAGGATTAAATGTTTGAGATCAAACAAATGAGGAGAATTTACATCTGATGTGTTTGAAATTTTTTGTGAGAAACACAGTATTAAGGGGCAGCTTTTAGATGCTAGGACACCACAACATAATGATGTAGTGGAAAAGATGAATTGGACTATTCAGGAAGCAGCAAGGACCATGTTGAAGGAAGTAAGATTACTAGAAATTTACCGAAGAGAAGCAGTACATACTGATGTATATATACACTAAATAGAGTTTTGTATCAAAAGAAATATGGCAGACATCATATGAATTATGGCATGGAAGAGCACCTACAGTTAAGTATTTCAAAATCTTTGGAAGAAAATTTTTCATTCTAAAAGATGAAGATAATCTCGACAAATTTGACAGCAGAGCTGATGAAGGCATATTTCTTGGATACTCTACTAAGAGCAAGGCATACTAGTGTTACAACAAAAGGTTAAACAAGATTGTGGAAAGTGTGAATGTGAAGGTTAATGAGGATTTTCAGAAGACTCCTGAGAGACACATTGAATATGAATCAAATATAAAAGATAGAGGATAAGAGGATAAGAAAGAAGGATAAGAAACTCAATCAACATCTACAAGAAGGAAACCAAGCTATGTACAGAAAATTCATTCTGAGAATCAGATTATTGGCGATAAGAATAGAGGAGTTGTCACTAGAAGTAAAGTGACACAAGATCATGCTTTGGTGTATTTACTCTCGGAGGTTGAGCCTAAAACTGTAGAACAAGCATGTAATGATCATAATTGGGTTAAGGAAATGAAGGAAGAACTTGAACAAATTGAGAAGAATCAAACCTCGTAACTTGTGCCCAAGCCAATAGATAAGAATGTGATTGGCACAAAATGGTTTTATCAAAACAAGTTGGATGAGAATGGTAAGGTAATAAGGAACACGGAAAGATTATTATGCAAGGGTTACACTCATATTAAACGAATTTACTTTGATGAGACTTTTTCCTGTGTTTCTCGGATGGAAGCAATTAGGATATTTTCAGCATATAAGGATTTCAAGGTTTATCTGATGGATGTCAAGTCTGTTGGAAGCTACAATTGAAACAATTGTTATATTTCCATTGATGTCAAACCTTAACTAGTAAGAAACTTGCTATATAGTAAAGTACCATATCAATTGATTGATGAAGAAGATTTGGAAAGAGGAGATAACAAGAAGACCTAGAGAAATGGTCGAGTTATGAGGAAATGCAATGAGTAATTGATTAGATTGCATGTTGGAAAGGTAATGTATTGTTTATCTTTAACACCAAGTGAAAATTTGAAGAATAAAAGCTTAGTCTTGACCGAGAGAAAGAGAAGAATATTAAGGAACATAAGTTCAAGCAGTTTGTGTTGCATTATGTGAGTGTTGACCAAGTGCTAGTACATGTTGAGAAAATACAATGTCGACCAAGCATCAGTTGTTACCAAGTTATCTAGTGATGACCAAGCAGAAGAACACAGTGATGATCGAGTGTCAGTATTTTACAGTTTGAGAAATATTTGAGATCCCAGCCGACATAGTTGAATTCTTGGGATATTTAAAGTGTATTTAAGATAAGGATGAACATTCTAGAGAATTTAATGAGCATTTAATATATGTTTAACTATTTCTATTTATGGATTCAAGAAGGAGTTTTGAGATGTATCTACAAAGTAGAAGGAGAAAAAAAAATTGGAAGGATTCGTTGGATCTGACCAAACCCTAAGATCTATGGTGATGATTAAGCGGCAAAAGATTGAGCTACCTAATCAGATAGATATAAGACTAACGTAGTTCTAGGTTATGTGTGGATGAGGTTGATTCAGTTGATTGGAAAATCTATGCAGAAGGTAGAGAAGGATAAGAAGAGCAGTATAGGATTGCAGAGTGGTAATTTCTTGATGGATTTCCAAGAAAATCAGAGTGATAGAGATGATAATGGAGGCCAGTCAGTGAATTAGCATTTGAGTGAAAGTGGATATGTATTTTCAAAGTGATTTATATGTTTCATATCAAAACTATTGTTAGTTTCCAACCATTGTATCAGTCAAAATCCTTAATCAAGGTTGACCCAACAATCATATTGTAAATCCTTTAATCAGGGTGACATTCTAATGGAATGATCTAAGTCCTCAAACAAGGCTCAATTTTAACAGGGTGATTAAATCCTTTAACAGGGTCACACCTAATAGTATTTATTGTAACCTTTAATAGGGTTGGCTCCTCATAGAGCTCACTTCAGACAGTGAAAGATTGGTAGCATGTTATTGGTGGTTTTTCCCATATTGGGTTTCCACATTAAATCTTGGTGTCATACTTGTGTGAATGTTATTTGATGTGTTTATTGTTAAGAGTTTTACATTCTGCAATTTGATTACTTTAGGACAGTGGACTGCAAGTTTATGTTACTGATTATATGCTATAGAGACCAAGTGGATTGTTGAGTAGATCTAAGTTGGTTGAAGTGTTTAAAAGTTCAATTGGTATATCTAGACCTGAAGATAAATGATTCACCTCCCCTCTCATTTATTCTAAATCATTTTAATAATTGGTATCCGAGCATTGTGGTGCTTGTAAGGAAAAGTTTGAAGGTACTTAAAGCTAAAGATCAAGATATATAAAAAAGGAGGTACCGAGGTTGAACAAGGAGAACTTCCCTGCATGGGAAATTTTGATGAAGCTACACCTAGATGGAATTGGAGAAGAAAAAAAAACTATGTGGAAAATGATTACATAAATGTGCTGACAGTGTTGACAACTCAGTAGATAAAGAAAAAACAAGAACATAATCAAGGAATGTTGGAGATTGCATCAGCCCTAAGTTATCCTAAATTTGAAGACATAAAATATTGTACTACTACAAAATAAATGTGGGACACACTGGAAGATATCTATGGAGGAGATACAAATGCAATAAGAGCCAAATCTGAAAGCTTGAGAGGTAAGTTTGATGAAATGAGAATGTTAGATGGTGAAACTATTGTTCAATATTGTAGCCGAGTTAAGGAGGTTGTGAATGCTATTAGAGGATATAATGGAACTATTGATGATGATACTGTTATTAGCAAGGTATTGAGAACCCTACTTCCTATTTATGCTATTAGATTTTATACTATACAAGAACTGATATGTACTCCTGGTAACAACTTAACTCTGTAAGGTTTAGTTGGTAGACTTAATGCATTTGAGTTATCAAATTTTGATAATTTCACCCTTGACAATTGATTTTGCATTCAAATCACAATTGACTCTTCATAAATCTAAGAAAGGAAAAGAAATACATCTGAACAGTGATAGTGACACTTCTGATGATGATCTTGATGAACTTGAGGCACTTATGGCTAGAAGACTACTAAGAGGAAAAGGAAAATTCAAAGTTAAACTTCCTATAATATGTTTTTCATGTAACAAAGTTGGCCATATTGCAGCAAGATGCCCTGACAGGAATGACAAGGATGAAAGAAGAGAAAGAAAGTACAAAGACAAAAGGGATGATAGAGATTTCAAAAGGTATAAGGTCTATAAGGACAAAGGTAAGAAATCCTTCTCTATTGCTGAAGAAGAAACTGAAAGTGAATCTAATAAATCTGATGACCATGATATAGAAGTTGTTTATGTTGCTATGAAACATGATTTTGATGAAGATGATAAAACTGCACTTATTTCATATATGAGTAAAGGTGATAGATGGATAATTGATAGTGGTTTCTCACATCACATGGCTAGTGATAAAATTAAGTTTGAAACATTAATTGATTGTAAAGGTAGTAGTGTTAAGTTTGGTAACGATACACCATGTCTTGTGAAAGGAAAATGATCAATAAAATTGATTGTTAAGATCAGATGTGACAATACTTATTGGGTTGATGGACTTAACTGTAATTTGTTGAGTGTTGCTCAATTGAACACTTCTAGATACCAAGTTGAATTCCATCACAAAAAGGCTCAAATATATGATGCTAAAAGTGAACTAATTGGAAGTGGAGAATAGACAAGAGGTAATTTGTTCTATCTGGATATATTTGAAGAGACATATTTGTTTGCACAATATGATGATGTATGGTTATGGCATAAAAGGTTGTGTCATGTGAACTTTGAAAATTTTGTAAACATTAGTAAGATGAAAAGAGTAAGAGGGTTACCAAGATTGAAGAAACGTGATAATGTTATGTGTAAGCAATGTCAGTTGGGAAAAATGACAAAGTCTAGTTTCAAGAGCAAAACCTATACTTCTGATGATATTTTGGAATTGGTTCATACTGACCTTTGTGGACCTATTTGTGTGCAAAACTACCGTGGTGATAAATATTTCATATTTTTTGTTGATGATTACTCTAGAATGATGACTATGATGTTTCTCAAAGAAAAATCTAATGCATTTTAGTTGTTTAAGTCATATCTGGCAAAAGTTGAAAAAGAGACAGGCAAGAGCTTGAGATGTCTGAGATCTGATAGAGGAGGAGAGTTTATATTTAATGAGTTCAACTTATTTTGTAATGATAGAGGAATCAAAAGAAAAATTTATGCTCCAAGGACTCCCCCATAGAATGGCATAGCCAAAAGAAGGAATAGATCAATAATGGATTGTGCTAGAACACTAATGATAAAGAAAAATGTTACACAAAAGTATTGGAGAGAATCTGTAAGTACAGTAGTCTATACCTTGAACTGAGTACAAGTCAAGAATGGTACTTATGTTACACATTATGAGTTATGGTAGGGTTATGCACCTAATGTGAAATACTTTAAAGTTTTTGGAAAAAAATGTTATATACTTGTAACATAAGAAAAGGGGAATTGATTGATTATTTATTAAGAATTGATTATGTATTGAAATTGTGATTATGGAGAAGATAAGATGTTCCTCTTTTATTCCCAAATACACAAATGGAAGATCCAAGTTGATCAAACCCAAAGAAGGGTTAATGCACAAATGAATCAACTATTTGGAAGGGAGAATAACAAAGGAGATACCTTAAATTTTGTTAATTATATGCATAGAAATGATATATGACAGTAATTGAAGGAATAGGAGAAATGCACTAACCTTGAAATATTGCAGATCAAAGAATGTTATTTTTTGAGGTCTGTATTGAGTTTCTGGAAAAAATAACAGTTGATCCCAAACCAAAATGTAGAGACGAACAAAACCCAGAAATCTTTTTCTGTTATGATGTCACCTTATTAAAAAGGTCGACCTTGACCCACAAATGTCAACCCTAACCCAATAATGTCGACCCTGACTTGCATAGATCCAAAGGTGACTCTGTTCATGGATCCTGAAAGTTTGTCGAAAAGGGTATCCAAATCTGGTCTCAAATCAATTGTTCTATACTTGTACTTGCAAGAAAAAGGAGATTGTTTTTTATGGGGGGAGGGGTTTTCCTTGGTCAAACCCCAGTTTTGGAATTAACCTCAAATATATGTAATTGAAATTGTAGAAATGGACAAAGTAAATGCATAAATTCACCTTTCTTGAAAATGTCCTTGTGGCAGATTCGAATCCTTGAATCCACAAGTATGCTTCAAAATGTGGAATGTAGAATGGTAGGATGTCTTCAATCTCTTGCTTATAGATCTCCAACACCAAGTCTTGAATGGGTTCTTGAGTTTGGAAGAGGCTTGGAAGAAGGTGGATGAAGAGATCACCAAAAGGGCACTTTGTAGCTTCAATCCTTCAATGACCTCCAATGGATCTCCTTCATGAAAATGGATACTTGAATGAATGAATGCTTGCTTGAAATATTTCTTGATTCCTTTCTTGAATCACAATTGAAGATATCTTGAGAATGCTTGATCACCATTAGAAGACTTAGAGAAAATGAGAGAGAAAACTTCCCTTTTATATGAAATTAGGGCAAAATCTTCTAAGGAGGCCTACATAGGAGGATTAAATTCCCATTAAATCCTTTACCCCTAGGAGAGGACCTATATTAAATATAATTTAGGAATCAACACTTTGGAACCCAAAACAGCCGACTCGAAAGCGGGCAATACTTTTTGCAAAGGCTGACCTCCAAAATCTGTGAGACCCCGGGATCTGAACCCTGGGTCAAGGTCAAGGTTGACCCTAACCTAGGTTAGGGTCAAGGTTGACATAGACCTGAAATGTTGACCCTGACCCTGAAGCCTAGAATCACCAGTCTGCAGTTCATAATGCAGAAATAAGGCTAAACAGGAGTGGAAAGAAGGACAGAATAGGGGAGAAGCCATGTCAAGATCAGGAACCCATTCAAGGTGCTTTCCATGACCCCAAACCACTTACTTGGAAGGATAAACACGTCTACAATGGAAGTGCTTCCATTTTCTGACTATACATTTAGCCCCCACTTTAGCAAGAGTATGAGTTCAACACAAACTCTTGGTAAAGGAGAATATACATAAAAGACAATCTTATTGAATCCAAAAG
>MU227179.1:1599336-1610361 GCA_018584345.1 Thuja plicata
TAGGAACACTAGGAAAAGTGTAAGAAGCAGCAGGAATAGAAGACACAACTGGTGGAACATTAGGAACCACAGTTGGAAGAGGATTAGTATAAGTGAAAGGCACACTATGATATGAAGGTTGTGAGGTTGGTAAAGATACTGGTGGAGCACTCACAGGAATAGGTGTGCTTGGGAGAGAATTTGTTATCAAAGGAGGAGTATAAGTAGGAATACTAGGTAAAGGAACAGAAGAAGGTCCTACACTAGTGACAATAGGTGTGACTCCAAACTCTTGAGCTTCTTGAGTTAAAGGCTTAACATTCAAATTCACAAGATGAGTAATACTACGCAAGAAATTAACACCTTGATCATTATCACAGAGAAATTTCTTAAGAGCCTCTATAGCTTGAATAGAATCTTGATTATGGTTTTCTTGGATAAGCCAATTTCCCATTTTATCAAGTTCGGTTGAAAGGTTTTGCACTTGTCCAGAAGGAACCCTTAAAGCGTCATCTTCATCATGAGATGAGTGAGAAGAGTTATACTCCATGGAAGGATTAGAATCATGAGTTATCAAATTATCATCTGGGATCCTAAGAAATGGAGAGGAAGACTCAGGGTCAAAGGAACCCATAAGTATATGGCTTCTCCTAACCGGGATACTATAAGTAGGACTAGATGTGGTAAAGCTCATACACCAATACAATGCAAATGAACTAACACAAAATTTGGATCTATTGAATTGAAATGTCATTTGAAAGAAAATGCAAGAACTAGCATAAACAATGTAAATCTAACACCAAAAAGAAAGAGTTGTCTATCGTGGGTTCACCAAAATGTAACATAAGAAATGGGGTATTGATTGATTATTTATTAAGAATTGATTATGTTACTAAAATGTAAGATATGAAAATGGGTGATTTGTTGATTTTTTATGATTATTAATTGGGATATAATTGATATGTAAATTGTTCTTTGAATTACTTAGATTGTATTGGATTCTTTTAACCTTGATTGAATTGAATTGATTATGTATTGCAATTGTGATTAGGGAGAAAATAAGATGTGGAATAGGAGTGGAAAGAGGGACAGAACAGGGGAGAAGCCATGTCAAGATCAGGAACCCATTCAAGGCGCTTGCCATGACCCCAAACCACTTACTTGGAAGGCTAAACACATCTACAATGGAAGTGCTTCCATTTTCCAACTATACAATACTGAAGGACAATAGGAATGGAAAACTTGATGCTAAAAGTGATGAAGGAATATTCCTAGGTTATTCCACTAAGAGAAAAGCATATAAGTGTTTGAATTCTAACACTAACAAAGTTGTGGAAAGTGCAAATGCTAGAATTGATGAATATGCAGAAAAGAATGAAGTTGAATGTAAGAAAGAACTTTAAAATTATAGATCTTTCATATACATGAATGAAGGAGAGCCCATCAGTTTACTTGAACCAGAAAAATAAGTTGCCAAGAAACATCAAGAAACTGTCGAGTCACAGAAAGAAGTTGTCAAGCAATAGGAGGTAACTGCCAAGAAATCAGAAGAGGAAGCAAAGACACAAAATGAACCTGAAGAGAATTTGCAAGATGAATCAGAAGAACTACAATAAGAGGAAAGGAGACCAGAGCCTACACTAGCTAAATATGTAAGAAGACATCATAACCCAAATCAAATCATTAGAGAAAAATATTCAAAGGTCATGACAATAAGCGAATTGAAAGATCAGACATGTTTATTATGTGAATTTGAGCCCAAATCAATGAAAGATGATTTTGATAATGAAGATTGGATATAGGCCATGAATGAAGAAATTGAACAAATAGAGAAGAACAAAACCTGGACACTAGTACCTAGACCAAAGGACAAGAATGTTATTGGAACCAAGTGGGTATTTAGAAATAAGTTGAATGAGCATGGAGAATTCATAAGAAACAAGGCTAGACTAGAATGAAAAGGTTATGAACAAGAAGAAGGCATTGACTATGGTGAAACATTAGCCTCAGTTGCTAGATTGGAAGGAGTTAGAACTCTATTGGCTTATGAAGCTTACAAAGGATTCAAAGTGTATCAAATGGATGTCAAATCAGCATTTCTTAATGGGATACTGGAAGAAGAGGTATACATTGAACAAGTTGAAGGATTTGTTGATTCAAGAAAGAGGAATATGGTCTACAAGCTACATAAAGCATTGTGTGGATTGAAGCAAGCCCCCAGAGCATGGTATGAGAGATTGCACAATTACTTAGTCAAAATTGGTTTTACAAGGACAAATGAAAATAGTAATATGTACTTGAAGACTGAAAAAAGGTAAAGGGATATTGTTAGCTAAAATATTTTTTGATGATATCATATTCGGAGGTCAAGATGCTTTATGCCAAACATTTTCAAATGAGATGCAAACTGAATTTGAGATGTCTATGTTTGGAAAGATCAAATTTTTTGTTGGTTTGCAAGTCTATCAAATGAAGAAAGGTATCTACATTACTCAATCTAAATATATTAAGGAGATACTAAAAACCTTTGACATGGAGGAGTCTAGACCTATAAGTACACCCATGGCTACTGAACAAAAACTATCAAAGACTGATGAGATAGCTAGAGTAAATCAAACCTTGTATAGGTCAATGATTGGGAAGCTACAATATGTTGTTCATAGTAGACCATATATTGCATTAGAAGTTGAGATTGTTACAATATTTTCTACAAATTCTAAGGATAGTCATATGATGGTAGTGAAAAGAATATTGAGATATTTGAAAGGAATGGGTGATTATGGACTATATTATAAGAAGAATGAGAAATTTGAACTGAAAGTTTATACAGATGCAGATTCAGAAAGCAATGTTGATGAAAAAAAGAGTAAAAGTGGTGGTGCATTCTTTTTGGGAAAGAGATTAGTGTCTTGGACAAGCAAGAAACAGAACTGCATTTCTCAATCTACATCAAAAGCTGAATATGTTGCAGGAACACTTAATTATTCAAACATAGTGTGGATCAAGCAATTGTTGAAAGGTATGAAGGAAGAAATTATAGAGTGAGTTTTTATTTTCTTTGATAACACAAGTGCTATCATTATATCAAAGAATCATGTGATGCACACTAAGACCAAGAATATTGCTATCAATTATCATTACTTGAGAGAGCTACTTCAAGACAAAGATGTGAGACTGGAATATGTGAATACAAAGGAACAGTTAGAAGATATATTTACTAAAGCATTACCTAAGAATGTGCATGAGTATCTAAGAGGTAAATTAGGGGTTATTCACCTAGCTAAGGATAACTGAGATCTAATGGAGTGATTGCATCCAATTTATCACACCGAATATTTGATAAATTGATGCAAAAGAGGTCACACTTTAGGAGTTGCCTAAAGCTATGAAGAGTAATGCACAAGATGTTGATCATTCACAAGCAAAATGACAGAGGGAGCATATAGTTCAGAAAGTTGACACAGAGATATCTACATGGTGAAGATGTATGACTCTAGAATTTTTGTCAAAGAGGGAGATATTAGTGAGAAAAAAAAGAGGGAGAGATATTAAGAAGACTATGAGGGAGATAAGATACACGAAGAAATCTATCCAAGAGGGAGCTGATATTTGTATTGGAGAGAATCATAATGAAGCTAAGGACATTAATGAAAATCTGTTAACAAAACATAATTTTTGGATTGTTTGGTAACCTTGCATGTTATGTTGTTTACATGTGGTGTTTTCCATAATTTCCAAAGAGGGAGATTGTTGGAAACTACAATTGAAACAATTGTTATATTTCCATTGATGTCAAACCTTAATTGGTAAGAAATTTTCTATCTATTAAAGTACCATATCAATTGATTGATGAGGAAGATTTGAAAAGAGGAGATAACAAGAAGACCTAGTGAAATGGTTGAGTGATGAGGAAATGCAATGGGTACTTGATTAGATTGTATGTTGGAAAGGTAATGTATTTTTTATCTTTAACACCAAGTGAAGATTGGAAGACTAAAATCTTGGTCTTGACTGAGAAAAAGAGCAGAAGATTAAGGAACATAAGTTCAAGTTGTTTGTGCCAAGTGATGCGAGTGTTGACCAAGCACAGTGCATGTTGAGGAAATATAGTGTCGATCAAGCATCAATATTTACTGAGTTATCTAGTGATGATCGAGTGGAAGAACACAGTGATAACCGAGTCTCGGTATTTTAAAGTATAAGAAAGATTTGAGATCACAGTTAACATAGTTGAATTCTTGGGATATGTAAAGTGTATTTAAGATAAGGATAAACATTATGGAGAATTTAATGAGAAATTAATAAATGTTTAACTGTTTCTATGTATGGATTCAAGAAGGAGTTTTGAGATGTATCTACAAAGTAGAATGAGAACAAAATGTTGGAAGGATTCATTGGATCTGACCAAACCCTAAGATCTATGGTGATGATTAAGAGGAAAAAGATCGAGCTACCTAGTCATAGAGGTATAAGATTAACCTAGTTGTAGGTTATGTGTAGATGAGGTTGATTCAGTTGATTGGAAAATATAAGAAGAAGGAAGAGAAGGATGAGAAGAGAAGTATAAGACTACATAGTGGTGATTTCTTGATGGATTTCCATGCATATCAGAGTGATAGAGATGATAATGGAGGTCAGTCAGTGAGTTAGTATTTGAGAAAAAGTGGATCTATATTTTCAAAGTGAGTTGTATGTTTCAGATCAAAACTACTGTTACTTTCTAACCATTGTATTAGTCAAAATAATTTAATCAAGGTGACATTCTAATGGAATGATCTAAGTCCTCTAACAAGGCTCACTTTTAACAGTGTGATTAAATCCTTTAACAGGGTCACACCTAACAGTGTGTATTGTAACCTTTAACAAGGTACGCTCCTCACAGAGCTCACTTCAGAAGAGTTAAAGATTGGTAGCATGTTATAGGTGGTTTTTCCCATATTGGTTTTCCACGTTAAATCCTGGAGTCGTACTTGTGTGAATGTTATTTGATGTGTTTATTGTTAAGAGTTTTATATTCTGAAAGTTGAGTACTTTAGGATAGTGAAATGAAAGTTTATGTAACTAATTATATACTATAGAGACCAAGTGGATTTTTGAGTAGATCTAAGTTGGTTGAAGTGTTTAAAAGTTCAATTGGTACATCTAAATGGTGTGAGTGTTCCCAAGGCTTGCTTGCACACTTTTCTAAGAAGACCTTATTTTACTTCTTCAAGGATCCTAATCCCCTCTATGTCCTTATTAGACTTAGATTGTTAACTAAGTCCTAATACAACTCTCCTCTAAGAGTCTCACTCTTTGTGCTTCACCTTTGAAGACTAACACCCTTTGGGTACTTAACTTCTTCACCTACACTTAGAAGGATCTAAGTGCCAACTTCTCTCCATTCATGAAATTCATTGCAGGGGTGTCCAACATCATGGAAACATTCCACTTTCTCCCATTTGGATCCATTTTGAGGGATCTCATAACCTTTTTCAGTCGAGTCCAAGTTTTAGTCTCCGAGAGGCCTAATTTCCTTGTAGCCTTTTGCAGAGACCTTTTCCCAATTCTTTTGAAACTTTCCCAAAGAACTTGAAAATCCAAACCCACATTCAGATACCCTTTATAATTTTATAAGATATTTTGAAAGTTTTAATACCCTAGGTCATCCATACAAAGGGTTCCTACAATCTAGGACCAATAGGGCTAATAGGCCTAATTAGTAGGACTTGACTGTATTCTTTTTCAAAACTTGACCAAATGGATTGGTGAGTGCCTAAACCTCTCAAAATTGTAATATTAGGTCACATCTCACCTAGCACTACTCTTATCCCATACTGTACTTTCCTTCCCTGCATGAAATGCTCACTGTTTCATCTCCAAACCTCTAACCGGGCAGTCAATGCTCGCCTAGGGCTTGGCACTAAAAATAGAAACTCAACTCCATAAGACTCCTAATCCTACATATGTACATAACATTGACTCCCCTAACATTTCCATCTATCCTTAGGAATATCCCATGGCTAGATTTCATGGGGGAGCCATGAAATGACAAACTGGTCTGGACAGGACCAGTAAACTCACAAAACTGAAAACAATTTAGTTAAGACCTTAGACTAACTCTAATAAAATTTCTTACTGAATGAAAAACACTTCAAAATATACTATGAACACAAATCAACATCTAAACTAAGGCATTCAATCCATTAGATAGCACTGTCACACTAAAATGCTCAGATTTCCTGAATACAGAGTTGCAGAGCTATATTGAATATTAAAAACTTGTTACAATGCATGAATGACCTTGAGATTCGAGTCTTATTTTCCATTTGATCCATTCTCCATGTTTCTATGCCATTTTTTTACTTTCCCACTCCTATCTCTTAGGGAATCCTATGTTGCCGAGTTGCATGCAACATTTGCCATTATTGCAAATGTTGTCATGACAACTTTTGAGAAACATTTGGCATCTTTTCTCTCATGCCACTTTCATCATTTATAGGACCTATAACCTCTCTAAATTGATGAACTAATATCATTTATGGCCTCATGGCATCTTTCTTACATTTCCCAAGTGTTTTGGACACATTAGCAACTCAAAGCCTAACTTTAAGCCTCTAACACTAAATTAGAAAAAATACTAACACTGACTATTTTGGTGACCTTAGTCCTAATGAATAACTCACCTAGTCCACAATGCAATGACCTTCTAAGGTCTAAAAATAAATCAACATCCCTGACTTGGCTAGAGTCAAGTACAAGCCAAAAACAACTAAAACATGGAGGTTAGCCTAGGTGTGCTCCTGCACCATCCTCCCCAAAACAAAAAGTTATATCCACCCTTGGATTGAGGATTCTTGGATCAATCCCAATATTCTTTAACTCTAATTCATTTACCCATATTGCATCAGTATCATGTTGACCATGCTTCTTTATCAAGTGTTCCTTGTATCCTTTGGTTCTAGTCTATTTGTAGACTCTAGTATCGAATACACTGTCAGCTCCTGTGACTGTAGAAGGGGGTAATTGGAGATCTTCCACATCTTTGATCACTTCCTTGAGAATCTATTCCATGTCTTGTTGTGGTCCTTTGTAATGGACTAAGTCTGCAATATTAAAAATAGGTGACAATCCACTATTTTCTGGGAGCTCAACTTTGAATGCATTATCACCATACTTAGCTAAGATAGGACATGGACCTATCCTTCTCATCTGCAACTTGTGAGGGGCTCCCTTTTGAAGTATTGATTTGTTAAGATGCACCATGACCAAGTCACCCACATTAAACTAAACTGTTCTTCTACTCTCATCAACTTTACTCTTATGTTGCATGGTATTCTCAGTCAAAGTTTTTCTCACTATATCATGTATCTCCTACATTGCATAAGCAAAATCATCTGCATATCCACTTTCCTTCACTCCATCCTTCAAGTCTCTCAGCTCATAGACTCCTCTAGGCTGCAACCCATATACTATCTCAAAGGGACTCTTCCCTGTTGACCTATTTATAGTGTCATTGTAGGCATACTCAGCCTGTCTAATCAATTGAGCCCATTGTTGTCCATATTCCTTGGTCAAGCACCTTAGTATATTTCCAAGGCTCCTATTCGCCACTTCATTCTAACCATTAGTTTGGGCATGGTATGCAAACCCAAAGGATAAATTAGTGCCTAACCTTTGCCAAAGAGTCTTCCGAAAATGATTCATAAATTTAGTGTCTCTGTCTGACACTATGCTCATTGGTAACCCATGGATTCTTACTATCTCTTTGAAGAAGAGGGAGGCTACTTGGCTAGCATCATTAGTGGTCTTGCATGGAAAAAAGTGATCCATCTTGCTAAATCTATCCACAACTACATAAACACTATCCATGCCTTGTTTTGTCTTGGGTAACCCAACTACAAAATCCATGCTCAAGCATTCCCATGGCCTAGTGGGAATAGGTAGTGGTTGGTAAAGGCTAGCATTTGAAGAAGTACCTTTGTCCTTTTGACATATTATGCAACTTTCCACATACCTCCTAATACCAAGATTCATTCTTGGCCAATAATAGAACCTTTGAACAAGTTCTTGGGTCTTAGTAATCCCAAAGTGACCACTCAATGCATCATTGTGTTTTTCTTGGATTTAGTTCTCCCTAATAGACCCTCTAATAGACCCTCTAGGGACACATAACTAATTTCCTTTAAACAAAAGATTGCTTTGCAAAGTGTATTTAGCATACTTTCTATGAAAATGATTCTTGTATTCAGCACATACCTTATAAATGTTTGCAAATTCTTCATCATCAACATATAGATCCTTGAAATGGTCTATTACCATGCTCTTCAACTAAATTTCCTGAATTGTGAGAACTCTTCTAGACAATGCATCTGCCACTTTATTGAGTACACCTTTCTTGTGTTTGTTATTAAAGGTATAAGCTTGTAGGTACTCAACCCACTTCATGTGCTTGTGACTCAACTTTTCTTGAGAATTCAAGAAACTTAAAGCTTGATTGTCTGAATAGACAATGAACTCCTTGGGAAGCAAATAGTGTCTCCACTTTCTTAAATCTTGAACTAGTGCATACATTTCAAGGTCATAATAAGAATACTTCTTCTTATCTTCACTCAACTTCTCTGAATGAAACGCCACTGGTCTGCCCTCTTGGCTTAGGACAGCTCCAATAGCCACATCGCTTGCATCACACTCAATGGTGAAAAGCTTCTCAAAACTTGGCAAGACTAAGATAGGTTGGGTAACAATCTTTTCTTTTAACAACTTAAAGCTCTTAGTGGCTTGTTCATTCCATATGAACTTAGTCTTCATTCCTCCTTTGATTGTGTCCAACATAGGAGCACATATAGCACTAAACTACCTTATAAACTTCCTATAATACTGAGCAAGGCCATGAAAACTTCTCACCTATATTGTTGTCCTTGGAGTAAGCCAATTCATGATGGCTTCCACTTTACTTTTGTCCATTTTCAGATTTCCATGAGATAGAACAAACCCAAGATATACCAACTCTGTTTTGATGAACCCACACTTCTCCAAGTTGATCATCAACTTCTCTTCATGAAGCTTCTTAAAGACAGTCTCAAGGTGTTGAATATGCTCCTCTCTTGTCCTATTATAAATCAGTATATCATCAAGATATACTACTACAAATTTTCCAATGTAGTCTTTGAGGACTTCATTCATGAGCCTCATGAATGTGGAGGGGGAATTAGACAGTCCAAATGGCATGACAAGCCATTCATACAAACCTTCATTGGTTTTGAAGGTTGTCTTCAATTCATCTCCCTCATGTATCCTAATTTGGTGATAGCCACTCTTCAACTCTATCTTACTAAAATACTTAGCTTCACCTAGACAATCCATTAGGTCCTTAATCCTAGGAATGGGAAACCTATACCTAATGGTTATCATATTTATGGCTCTTGAATCTGTACAAAGCCTCCATGTTCCTCCTTTTTTAGGTGCTAGGATAGTGGGTACAACACAAGGGCTAATTCTTTTCTTGATAAGGCCTTGGTTTAGGAGTTCTTCTATTTGCCTAGCAATCTCCTCATTTTGTTGAGGGGTCATCTTGTAGGCTTCTTTATTAGGTAGGGTAGCTCTGGGTATGAAGTCTATTCTATGACTTATGGCTCTTGTAGGGGGTAATTCTGATGTGTGTCCATCACTTACTATACCTTCATAAGTCTGCAACATGTTTTGTATCTCCTTAGGTAACTCTGGCTTCTTGTCTCCTTTTCCTTCATTCTTCTCTCTTGGCCTTAGCACCAATGCATAACCAACTCCTTCTCCCTTTTCCATGGCTTCTATGAATTCTTTTTCACCCACCATAAGCACATTAGGACCTATTGTCTTCACATATGCATCCTCTAACAATGATTGGATTTTGAAAGTTACTTTATCCTTCTTAAATGTATAGGAGTTCTTCACTCCATCATGGATAGCTTGGCGATCAAATTGCCATGGTCTGCCTAGGAGCAAGTGACATGCATCCATAGAAAACACATCACATAGAACCTTGTCCTTATATCTCCCTATAGAGAACTCCACCCAAGCTTTCTCATTGACTAAGACATGTTGTTCCTTATTGAGCCATGTGACCTTGTAAGGATGGGTGTGGGGTATCCTTGTCATGCCTAGCTTGCTGAATGTTTCCTCTGAAACAATGTTGTTAGTAGACCTTGAGTTAATGATGACTCTACATACTTTTCCCATCACCTTACATTTGATTCTAAATAGGGACCTTCTTTGGCTGGGTTCTTCTCTAACCGGCTCCTTGATCAATGTTCTCCTCATCATGAGGTTCTCACCTTCTTCTAAATTTAATGGTACTTGCGAGTGTGTCTGGTGCAGAGCACCCTAGGGTTAGCTCAAAACCCTAGCCCCAGTAATTTTTGAACAAGTTTTGATACAAGTCTTTCAACGAGCAAGTCATGTTTTGCCTAGTCGCTCAGTCGCGGAGCTAGTAGAGAGAAGAAAAGTAATGCATCGCACACTCGCGAGCTAGTTATGAGTTAAGTCTATTAGTGCGCGATGAGGAACTAGTCACTCAGTCGCGGATGGCTAGCAGGGAAAAACAGTGCGCAACAATGCGACGAGCCTTGGATCGCTCAGTCGCCAGGCAAAAGTCAGCTCGGGGAAGCGCGTAGCGAGTGCGCGATGGGTGATCAATCGCTCAGTCGTGAAGACAAAAAGTTAATTCATGGTGTGCGAGTGAGCGACACCCGAGGCATCTCCAGGTCGCAGAAGAAAAGGCAGCTCATCTCCAGACAGTGCGATAGCGTGACAATGAGCTCATCGCTCAGTCGCAAAGTAGATAACAGCTCGAGTAGAAACATAGCGAGTGCGCGACTGATCGTATCGCTCAGTCGCAAAGGAATGAATAGCTAGGGTTATAACATGGTGAGTGCGCGACTTGAGCTCATCACTTAGTCACTGAGATATGGCCAGCTCGGATTGAAGTGCAGCGAGTGCGCGACTAATGTGCATCGCACACTCGCAGAGCAAGGAGCAGTTAATGAAAATGCATTGCGGGTATGCGACTTGAGCTCATCGCTCAGTCGC
>MU227179.1:1611201-1624906 GCA_018584345.1 Thuja plicata
AGGGTCTGAGAGTAGCCCTAAGAGACTCAAGGGTGAGTCTAGAGAGTCCTGAATTGAATAGGATTCCAGGTGAGATTCCTAGAAGAGAGTAGGAATTTCAGAGAGTTAGGTGACCTCCCCATCAGTGTCTCTGCTGCATTTGTCTCTTCATGAACTAAATTAGTTACTACCTTTCTCTAGACACCTATAGGTAGCTTGTCCCATTTGATTGCAATGATAACATTTCATATTGGCAAAGTAATTTCCTCTTCCTTGTCCACCACTTCTTCCTCTGAAATTAGAGTTTCTTCCTCTACCACCTCTACTAGAACTTCCCTCTTGCTGTACAGTGTACTTGACTTCTCCTTGTGTCCTTGATTTTGAACTCTTTCCACCATAGCCACCTCTTTTTCCTCTACTATCCCTTCCTCTACCTCTTCCTTTGGAGGTTTTCTCTTGTTTTCTTTTTCCTTTCTCCTCTATTGTCAAGGCCAGTTGATAACATTTGCGAATGGTTTTGAAGTTCACAAGAATCATGTCTTCTTGAATAGACCACTTGAGTCCATTCAAATATCTAGCTAGCTTGATGCTTTCATCCTCCACCACTTATGACCTTAAGCACAAATTTTGGAACTCTTTGGTGTATGCTTGGACATCCAAATCTTTTTGTCTGAGATTGTGTCTTCTCCTATGAAACTAAGCCTCATAGTCATCAGGCAAGTAGGTCTTATTTATCTTGGACACCATTCCTTTCCATGTGACTATAGGACTCCTTCCTTCTTTCTCCCTTTTAGTTTGAGTAAATTTCCACCATGTGAGGACTGAACCTCTCAATCTTGAACTTGGCCACATTCACTTTTTGGGCTTCTATTACACCATCACATTTGAAATGGTTTTCTATACTGTCAATCCAATCCACAACTAAATTTGGATCCATTTGTCCACCAAATAGTGGTACACCCTACAAATCTTTGCCACTTAAAGCCTTCAGTGCCTTTAAGAAGGGTTCTTCAGCAATAAAAGGGTCAGGGGTTGGAGCTTCCTCTTCTAAATCCACTCCCTTCTCCCTTGCTTCTTCTTCTTCTTTCTGATCTATCTTATCAACTTTGTCTTGGACTTCTCCCAAGAGTTGCTCCATTTGAGACAATCTTTCTCTTGAAAACTTGTTGTCTTCTTCCTTCTCATCCACCTTTTTGGCTAACTCAGCGTTAGTGACCATGGTTTTGCCTTCTATTGATCCCAGTGGTGTATTCTCTCCAACTAATTTAGTAGGATAAAACATCCACCACAAGCCTAATCTTAACCTAGCTCTTATACCAATATGGTGTGAGTGTTCCTAAGGCTTGCTTGCACACTTTTCTAAGAAGACCTTCTTTTTCTTCTTCAAGGATCCTAATCCCCTCTAGGTCCTTATTAGACTTAGATTATTAACTAAGTCCTAATACAACTCTCCTCTAAGATTCTCACTCTTTGTGCTTCACCTTTGAAAGACTAACACCCTTTGGGTACTTCACTTCTTCACCTACACTTAGAAGGATCTAAGTGCCAACTTCTCTCCATTCATAAAATTCATTGCTAGGTGTCCAACATCATGAAAAAATTTTAATTTCTCCCATTTGGATCCATTTTGACGGATCTCATAACCTTTTTTAGTTGAGTCCAAGGTTTAGTCTCCAAGAGGCCTAATTAGGCCTAATTTCCTTGTAGCCTTTTGCAGAGACCTTTCCCAATTCTTTCAAAACTTTCCTAAATAACTTGAAAATCCAAACCCACATTCAGATACCCTTTATCATTTTAAAAGATATTTTGAATTTTTTAATCACCTGGGTCATCCGTACATAGGGTTCCTACAATCTAGGACCAATAGGGCTAATAGGCCTAATTAGTAGGACTTGACTGTATTCTTTTTCAAAACTCGACCGAATGGAATGGTGAGTGCCTAAACCTCTCAATAGTGTAATATTAGGTCACATCTCACCTAGCACTACTCTTATCCCATACTATACTTTCCTTCCCCGCATGAAATGCTCACTATTTCATCTCCAAACCTCTAACCAGACAGTGTATGCTCACCTAGGGCTTGGCACTAAAAATAGAAAATTGACACCACAAGACTCATACTCCTACATATGTACAGACCATTAACTCCCCTAACATTTCCATCTATCCTTAGGAAGATCCCATGGCTAAATTTCATGGGGGAGCCATGAAATGACAAACTGGTATGGACAGGACCAGTCAACTCACAAAACTAAAAACAATTTAGTTAAGACCTTAGACTAACTCTAATCAACTTTCTTACTGAATGAAAAACACTTCAAACTATACTATGAAGAAAAATCAACAACTAAACTAAGGCATTCAATCCATTAGATAGCACTGTCACACTAAAATGCTTGGATTTCCTGAATACAAAGTTGCAGAGCTATATTGAAAATTAAAAACTTGTTACAATGCATGAATGAGCTCGAGATTCGAGTCTTCTTTTCCATTTGATCCATTATCCATGTTTCTAGGCCATTTTTTTACTTTCCCACTCCTATCTCTTAGGGAATCCTATTTTGTCAAGTTGCATGCAACATTTTCCATTATTGCAAATGTTGTCATGACAATTTTTGAGCAACATTTGGCATCTTTGCTCTCATGCCACTTTCCTCATTTCTAGGACCTCTAACCTCTCTAACTTGATGAACTAACATAATTTATGGCCTCATGGCATCTTTCTTACATTTCCCAAGTGTTTTGAACACATTAACAACTCAAAGCCTAACTTTAAGCCTCTAACACTAAATTAGCAAAACTACAAACACTGACTATTTTGGTGACCTTAGTCCTAATGACTAACTCACCTAGTCCACAATGCAATGACCTTCTAAGGTCTAAAAAAAAATCAACATCCCTGACTTGTCTAGAGTCAAGTACAAACCAAAAACAACTAAAACATGGAGGTTATCCTAGGTGTGCTCCTGCACCACTGCATCTAAGGATAACTGATTCACCCCCCCGCCCTCTCAGCTATTCTAAATCATTCTAACAAAGTCAACTTTCTTAAACAGAGAACTAAGGGAAGAAGTGTACATTTAAAAATTGAAAGATTTCTATTCAAAAGAAAATCAAGATACAATATGCATATTGGAGAAGGTTTTGTATGGTTTGAAGCAGGTGTTGAGAGCCTGGCATGGTAGATTAGACATATATTTGAGTGGACTGAAGTTTCAGAAATGTTCTACAGATGGTAACTTGTATTACAAGATGTATTCATATTAGATCTTGATTTTTTTTGTGTATGTTGATATTATTTTTGGAGGTAAGGATGATTTGTGGAAGAGATTTGTAGGGGAGATGTAAAAATATTTTGAGATTTCCATGATTGGAGAGTTAAATTTCTTTCTTGGATTGCAAGTAAATTAGAATAGTGAAGGTTTATTCATTTTTTAGTCCAAGTATGTGAAGGAACTACTAAAGAAGTTTGACATTGGAGAATTCCAAACTGGTATGTACTCTAATTGTTGCCGGTTGTAAGTTGACTAAGGAGGATGAGTCACCGAAAGCATATGGAAGCAAGTATAGATTGATGATTGGTGGATTATTATAACTAATTGGTACCAGACCATATATTATGAATGCAATATGTTTGGCAACCAGATTTTAGCATGAACCAAAAGAATCACATGTTATGGAAGCAAAGAGAATTTTTAAATATCTGAAAGGAAGAGAAGAATTTGTCTTATGGTATCCAAAAGGATTGTATTTCATGGTGACAACTTATGTAGATGCATATTGGACAGTATGTGTGGATAACTGAAGAAGTACCAGTAGTGGAGCTTATATTCTTGGCTCCTGGTTAGTTGCTTGGTCAAGCAAGAGGTAGGATTCTATAACATTATCAACTGTTGAATCATAATACATTGGAGCATCCTCATGTTGTACTAAGGTATTATGGATGAAATAGACTTTGAAGGTTATAGGTGTTACTTTTGATGAGCCAATTTTGATTGTGTGACAATACCATTGCTATAAATATATCAAAGAATCCAGTATAACATTCCAGAATGAAGCATATATCTATTAGATATCATTTCTTAAGAGAGAAGGTGTTGGAAGGTGAAGTGAAGCTTGAGTATGTATCTACAAAGGAGAAGATAGCAGACATATTTACAAAACCTTTGTACAAGAATACTTTTGATTATGTTAGGGGGAAGTTGGGTTTTCTGCCCCTTCCTAGTGTTCACTAGATGCACTGGTGTGTGCATTGGTCCAGTGTTTTGCATGTTTATTCCTTTTTGGATCAATGGTTGGAAGCTTCCTCTCAGGGGGAGTAGAGTAAGTCAGTAAGGGGGATTTTTGGCCCTTTTTCATTGTTGTCAAAGGGGGATAAAATTGGAGAAGTGCAGAGAACCTTGATGTTGATATCTTTTGAAGTTATTTTCTTTGTTATTGGTGAATATTTTCATCAATGACAAAGGGGGAGATTGTTAGAATGTGAATTTGATGTTATTCATGATGTTGTCATTAATGGTTTTCATTGATGTCAACACATCCTATGCATATTCATGTTTTGATTGTATCGGTTGATGTGTACCAATATCCTTTGTGTATCAGTAGAGGCATTCACCGAAGGATGTACCATAGATATTTATCCTTATCTTTTTTGGTGGTGGTCATATTCTTTGTGCAGCATATGGTGGATTTTTTATTTGGGTTTGGTTCTATTTGGAGCATGTGCATTCATGTTTTGGTCCTAGTAGCTACTATGTAATGTGTTCTTCAAATCTGTTAGTACCGAAGGCTTTGGAGATGGTGTAGCATGTTGTTCTACATTAGGCATGTTCTATTGATCGAGGTGGTCCACATTTCATTCTTTACCACCATGGGAATGTCTTGGTGTGACCTAGTTCAAATTGTTTTGGCTGACATGGTTGATGGCATCAAGCAGTATAAGAAGAGTGATGATTTTAGTTGTTTGTGTGGCATGTGTGATGCTTGTATGCGAAGTGATTGTGAATCTGTTTATAGTGGATCTGTGTTTGTGATCATGTGTGTTGATGCAATCAGGAGCAAACTAATATATCATTTTTGTATTGCAGTGTGATGGTAACAGTGATCTCAGTGGTGGATTCAATCTATTTTCATATATTCTGGCAGTGAGCCTATTTGTATTGGTAGTTAGACATATTCATTTATAAGGGAAGTGAGCCAATCAATACTGAACCAATCAGTAGTGAGCCAACCAACAGTGAGCCAACCTGCAGTGAGCACAATCGATAGTGAGCCTTTGTAAAAATCACCTTAATCAGTGTCACCTTAACCGTTGTTTCATTTTGGGTGAACCCACAATAGTGGGTTACACTTTTTCAGAGGAAGATTTTCCTCACAAAATCAGTGAGGTAGGCGGATGTAGTCAGGTACTTTCGATAGAAAGTACCTGAAAGTTTTGATCGAAACTATCTTCGTTTCAATCGAAACTACTTTAATTGCTTAGTTTCGATCGAAACTAGTTAGTTAGGTTTTTGGTGGGGTTTTAACCCCACCGAAAGCCTCACTTTCGCAGGTTGAGTGAGGGTTTTGATCAAAGTTTCAGTGGGGCATCCGATTTTCAAACGTCGATATCAGAGGTATTTTACTATTTATTCTCTCTTATTTTGTATTATTTAATATATTTTAATATGTATATATATACATACATATATATATATATATGTGTGTATGTATATGTATATGTATATGTATGTATGTATGTATGTATGTATGTATATTTGTATATAGATACATGTATATGCTTCTCTCATTTTATATTATTTATTGTTTGTACAATATATATTGATGTATATATATATGTGTGTGTGTGTGTGTGTGTGTACATATATGTATATATATACATGTGTGTGTATATATATATGTGTGTGTATATATATATGTGTGTGTGTGTTTCATGCATGTATATGTGCATATATGCATATATACATATGCATATATATATATGTATGTGTATATGTATATGTATGCTTATGTATGTATGTATATGTGCATGTGTATGTATGTGTATATACATATGTATGTATATGTGTATGTATATGTATGTATGTATGTACATGTATGTGTATGTATGTACATGTACATGTATGTGTATGTGTATATACATGTGTACATGTGTATGCATGTGTATGTGTGCATGTATACATATGTATGTGTATGTATTACATGTATGTATGTGTACACATGTATGTACATGTATATATTTATGTATGTATGTATTTACATGTATGCATGTATACATATGTGTACACATGTATGTGTATGTGTATCTGTATGTGTATGTGTATGTGTATTGTATGTGTATGTATGTATGTATGTTTATGTATGTATTTATGTGTATGTATGTATGTATGTATGTTGTTAGAGTAATCATTAGTTTTCTTATTAATTAAATCATGTTGATTTAATTAGTTAAGTTATTACTCTTTAGTGCTTAAGCTTTCTCTTAGGTGCATTAATAATTAATTCTTTTATTAATTATTAATGTGCAACCTAACTTTTTTAGGCTTTAGGGTTTTGTTCACCTTTATAGGTTGAACCTTGTAATTCTTTTTTTATTAACTCGGATTATAATTTAGCTCTCACATTTTTGAGTAACTTCTCAGTTCTTCTTCTTTTTCCCTCTTTCTGCTTCTCTCGTATAACAGGTTATTTGCATGTAGGTGTTCTTGGCGTTCTATGGATTTGTATCTCTCAAATCCTACATGGTATCAGAGCCACATTGTTGTTGTCTGGTCTGGTATTTTTGAAGTAGTGCTTCGAGGGAAAAAACCACAGCTTTTTAGGGGTTTTCTTGTCAATCTGAAAGAGACACTTTCTGGAGCACTTTGAACAAAAACGAACTCCACCATCGCGCTCAGAAGGCTTGGGAGATCACTTTTTCATATAAATTTTACCATTTTTTGCTACAATGACCTTTGGGAAAAAATTTCTCTCTCCTAGGCTCTACAACACAATCTCAGGAGAAAAACATTAAAAAAAAATCAAAAATTAGAAAAAAAACAAATTTTATTTTTTTACAAAGTTTTTTTCAAAAAAAACCAATCTTTCGAAATGTTTGTTGAAAAAAAATATTTTTACAAACAAAGGAAAAGATGCGTACCTTTTCAAAAGTACCCTCATGTGTAGCAAGGTATGCATATGCAGGAGTGATGTTAGTGGCTGCAGGTCACAGATCGTGATTAAATTTCATGTTCATGAAACCGTCACACAGTTTTGACACTTCTTCAAAAAAGACAACCTTCAGTGTTTTGGCCATATCTTTTGCATACGGTGTCCGTTTTTGAAAAATGAAATATTGTCGAAAAGCTCTTTCTGACCCGGAGATGATGATGTTGGTTTTGTATGCATATTTGGCCATTTGAGTACCTTATTTTAGTGTCAAATTTTCAGCTTCTATTTCCCTCCTCCTTGCACCAGGTTTTGATCTAAATGCAGTAAGGTCGAATTTCTCAGTTTGTTTTTCATTTAAAAGAGTTATCATGGGTTTTTCTACTCACCCTTCAGTTGTTATTTTGGAAGAGAGTAATTATGAGTCATGGGCAAAGGGTATACTTACACATTGTAGGTGGCTTAATATTTTTCCTTATTTCTATGATCTCATACCCAAACCAGCCACTTCAGAGGGAAACCTAGCATGGGATATTATTAGAGATCACATAGTAGGACTTATAGTGTCTAGTGTTGATCATGACACTGTGTTGGCTATATTGGACATTGATTATCCTCACCCACTTTAGACATGTCTTTGGGAGATCTATGGAGACCCTAATCTCTCTCCATTCCGAGAGGATCCTGCTTTAGATTATCTCATACCCATTTCTTGGAGAGAGAATACACCCTTTGATCATGATACTTTAGAGGAGCTTGAGTATTTAGACACCCTTACATGTTCTGATGGATCGGAGGCTTGTCTCATAGTTCCCACTTTTCAGACTGAGACTTCATCAACATCTCATGTTGCTCCTGATTCTGTGCAGTAGGGAATCATACATCTTCCAGACATAGATACTTTGGACTCTTATTTTGCAGACATATCTTTCTTGTTTGTTGAGTCTTATACTATAGATTTGGAGGATTATTTTGAGGACATTCATCTCCTCTACCTTAACAATCAGGTTATCACTATTTTCCCACCATTATCTGTGCATTCTGTGGTTGTATTTCAGGATTCTCCACATCAGTTTGGATTTGGCATCATTTGTTTCAGTTCAAACAGAGAGATTCTTCAGCATCCGATCATGACACACATCCTAAGACAGATTGGTTCATCACTCTTCACAGGGTTTCATCGACATAGTCCTTTGGATTCATTTCTTCCCAAGGGGAGGAATATCATTTTATGCTTCAGGATCTCATTTTGGAATCTACATCAGACATCTACCATTGTGACAGGAGTTTCTTCATTCTGGGGGGACTTTGGTGTCTCATCCCTCTCTCATGGGGGGGTTGGTTGTACTTATGGTCTTGAGAGAGTCTCTTGAGCCATTTATTTTCTGTATTTTTCTATCTCTTTTTGGAGAGGGGTTTTTCCCACTGGGTTTTCTTCTTTGTCTCCGATTTACAGAGATTTTCTTGTATTGGGTACCTGATCAGGCCTTGTTGTCAAGACCCATTTCCTGCTTTCATAGCTGTGCTAGGTTAGCTTATCCCTTGTGCTTAGCTTAAGGGGGGTGTTAGAGTAATCATTATTTTTCTTATTAATTAAATCATGTTGATTTAATTAGTTAAGTTATTACTCTTTAGTGCTTAAGCTTTCTCTTAGGTGCATTAATAATTATTTCTTTTATTAATTATTAATGTGCAACCTAGATTTTTTAGGCTTTAGGGTTTTGGTCACCTTTATAGGTTGAACCTTGTAATTCTTTTTTTATTAACTCGGATTATAATTTAGCTCTCACATTTTTGAGTAACTTCTGAGTTCTTCTTTTTTCCTCTTTCTACTTCTCTCCTGTAACAGGTTATTTGCATGCAGGTGTTCTTGGCGTTCTGTGGATTTGTATCTCTCAAATCCTACATGTATGTATATGTGTATGTATGTGTATGTATGTCTATGTGTATGTGTATGTATGTATGTGTGCACGTATGTGTATGTGTGCACGTATGTGTATGTGTACATGTATGTATGTGTATGTATGTATGTGTATGTATGTATGTATGTATGTGTATGTATGTGTATGTATGTGTATATGTATGTACATGTATATGTATATGTATATATGTATGTGTATGTATGTGTATGTGTACATGTGTAAGTATGTATGTATGTATGTATGTATGTATATGTATATGTATGTGTATGTGTATGTATCTATGTATGTATGTGTATGTGTATGTCTATGTATGTATGTATATGTATATGTATGTGTATGTGTATGTATCTATGTATGTATGTGTATGTGTATGTGTATGTGTATGTATGTATAATGTGTATGTATGTACATACATGTATGTGTATGTATGTACATGTATGTACATGTATGTGTACATGCACGTATGTGTATGTATGTGTATATATGTACATGTGTATGTGTGTGTATGTGTATGTGTGTGTATCTGTGTGTGTATGTATGTGTACGTATGTGTACATGTGTGTGTATGTATGTATATGTATGTATGTATGTATGTACATGTATGTACATGCACGTATTTAAATGTGACTTATGTAATTGTTTTTAGCTCAATAATGTAGTGAAATTTACTTTAATTTTATTTTCAATTATATTAGGAAAATATATATGTAGACTTCATTTTACTGTAAATAAAATATTTCAAGTACACACACACACACATATATATATATATATATAAATTATTAGACATCATGGCAGATGCACTGATTCCCCTTGAGGAACTATTTGCATGAACTAATAGGGAAATTGAACGACTACAAGACTCCCTAAACAGTTTGACCAGCTCTATTGTCTATAAGAGCACATGTCAGTCCATACTTTCTAGTTTGATTAGTATCATAGATGGCATTCATGGTACCACTCCCTATGCACCAGACATTATAGAGGTCATACTTGAGAGGAAGAGATGAGAGGTTAGCTCTAGTCTTTCTCTTAAGGAGGTATAGGCTTTAGTGCCTAAAGCGACCCTAACAAGGGAAGTTTTCCCATCATATGCAAACTTAAAGTATGTGAAGGGATATCAGGTTACCAGGTGTCACGATCCTGCTATATCAGTATTGATATACCCATGGTTTCTAGCTATCCATGGTTGTTATCCAAATAATGACCAGATTCTATTATATTTTGCACAGCGGATTTTTGTCGAGGTTCATTTAGGAAGGGTTGTTAATTACATTAATTTTCTAGCACATCTAGGATAGGGGCGTGGCAGGCTTGCTGATAGAGATGCTTTTTGTTGAGAAAATCGCCAGAGGCTAGTACACAAGGCCATTGTTGGTCAGAGGGAACCTGTTATAGCTCCTTCATTGGCTCATGTGGCAGATGATGTTGTTTGTAGCACCTAGATTTGAGGTGTTATTGATAGTGTGGGGGACATTGCAGAAGATGCCACATCCATATCTAGTGATCAAGTTGGCCAGTATTTGATGTCTCAATGACACTCTAGATCATCAGGTGGAGCATCCTCTAGTAGGACCTTAGATGACATGTATGGTGCAGTGGGCATCCCTTCACTTTCAAGCCTAGAGGGACTTACAGGACAGATGACACAGGTCACATTGACTAGTTTGGATGAGGATCTTTTGGATACATATGCATTTATAGTAGCAGAGCATGATATCCCCATATCACATGTTGGAGCTCATGTGGGTAGTGTCAGATATGCTCAGCCACATTCTTCTCATCACCCAAACCGTGGCCATAGTGGTAGTTCCCATGAGGATCCACCTACTGACCACTCTATTATTGTAGAGGGAGAGGCACAACATACAGACCCATCAGTGAGTGCAGGGCACCAGTTCTCTAATGTTGGTCTTAAGGATGTTGACTTTAGCATGGCCACTACAGGTTACCTATATTTTCTAACACATGATGATAAGACTTCCATGCCATCTCATTTGGTCAGTCCATTGCATTCATCATTAGAGCGACAAGTGTCGACTACTCATGTTGCAGATGGAGAGTTGAGCTTAGACCAAGCATCGTAAAACATTGATATCTTGGTTGATACAATCGAGGATAGGCAGTCTGAGTACAATCATGTTCCACCATGTACACGAGTATAAATCTTATTTTTAATGTTACAATTTAAGTTAAATTTGCAATATTTCATGGCATGTAAATTTCCTTTTTTTTTTTAAATTTCTGATTTCTCTAGTAGGAGATGCGTCTTGTTACTCCTTCTTTGAGGACTGATTGTGTATGTCGACGGGACTCACTTGATGATGACATCAGTAGTGGACAAGTGAGTTTCAAATTTATCGATGGATATGTATGTATTTAATTTATGTATGTGAGTTCTTAAAATTTGATGTTCACATATATTGAATTTTATATCATGCTTTCTCTGTAGATCTCTGCACATCCCTCACAGCATGATAGTCACTCTGGGGACCGCTTAGTCAGGATTTGTCATGATGAGTCCTAGGCACTTTCATATTTGATTCAGACATATTATGCACATGTATTTGACATACATTACATACTTTGATATTTTAATATTATGATATTTGACATATGATTGACATACATTACATACTTTAATATTTTTTATTTGTAGACTTTTGATCTATGTTTGACATGATTAACACTAGTTTCATGCTTACAGTACTTGATCTCTATGTTTAATGTTTACATACTTGATCTATGATTGATCTTTACATACTTGATCTATGATTATATTTCACACATGCTTTATATACTTTCACTCTATACATGTGTATCATGTTTACATGTACTTTCAATCTATGATTCATTGATCTTGACATGTACATGTGTTATATGTTAGATTAGGCTGAAAGCTAATCTCCCAAGAACACCTGCATGCAAACTTGTCACATGGAAGAAGCAAGATACAAACAGAAAAAGAGAAAGCTATGGCGGCCAAAAAGCCAGAGACATGATATCCATGTTGAAAGAATAAATTTCTATTATCAACAAAAATGAATACAATACAATCTCCTTATCCAAAACAAAAGAGGTGAATCCTTATAAAGGAATCATGAAACCCTAAGGTTAGCTAAAGCAAAATAGAGTGAATAGGTGAGTTTGTAATTAGATCAAAATGATTTAATTAATATCTCAAAGGACTATTACTCTAACACCCCCCTTAAGATAAGCTTAGGGAGAAGCAAAACCTAGGAAACTTCTTCAGAAAGAAGGAAAGATGGGTCCCGAAAACAAGGCCTGATCAGGTATCCAAGAACAAGAAATAAACTAGATGAAGGAAACTGAGCCTTCAATCTAGGGAAAGTCCCAAAGAAAGGAACAAGAAAGAGAAAGAAGCATCTCCAAAGCATGAAGCTGAAAACTCTGTCAGAAGAAACTGCTGGAACCCCCACTAAAGTGCATGACCAGGTAGAGAAGACAATGTCTGAAGAGCTGATCAATCGAACCAAGGAAGCAATAGAACCAACAGGTGAACCCCCCCATAATGCTGAACAGGGAGAGGGGTGACAGGAACACTGAAAGGCAATGCCAGAAACATCTGTAGAAGGCAGAATCAGGAACACCAACAGTGCAACAGAAGTACAAGTACAGGATAAAGGGCGGTGTCACTGACACATAGCATGGGCTAATGTCATGGAAGGTACACTCACTTGACAAAGGTGGATGAGCACAAAATGGCATAACATCATAACCCCCCATGACACTTTATAACTAAGTGCAAGTACAACACACATAAGGTGTTCAAAATCCTAGAAATGTAGAAGAAGGAACTTTATCACAGTGCATTTACAGAATAAAGAATACTACAGAAGAGAAGCATACAAGCTCAAAATTTAGAAAGAAGAGTGAGCTAGAAGATCAAAAGAAGAGATCCCAAGACCTGTAGAACCCAAGTAATCTGCCAGAGTGTGAAAGAGAAAAATTCAGAGGAGAGAGAACCTAGAGCAGAATCTAGAAAAAATACCCCTGCAACTAAATAACTCACTGAACCAGTTTTTTGACGATATCTGGTTTGCCAAAAACAGAGTCTGGATGAGCAAGATATGGCTCCCAGAAGGCAAAAACAAACATCAGACTTTGACAAAAAAAATTCTATCAAAATGACAGAACCCAAAACCCCAACTTCCATCATCGAAAAGTTCTCAAAAAGAGCTTTCCGCCGGTATATGGAAGTTGGAAAAATACCCCCGTATGCTCAAGATAGAGTAAAACCAGTCTGGGAGGGTCAGAAAGGCCACAAAATTAGGCTTTAATCCCCTGGGGCTGAAAAAAATAGGCCCCCTAGGTGCATGGCACACGCAGGGGGCTGGGTCAGAGCCCCCGGTCTCCCATAGGACCAACCGCTGCCGATAAAGGCCCGCGGGGGCTAAACATTCCCCCCGGGCGGCACGGGGGTAGCGGAAACGGGGCTGAGCGGCACTACGGGCGGCAGAGCCGGGGCCGAGCGGAGCAAGCGGTTAGAGCGGGGTGGTGTAGAGAAGAAAATGCTGGCGGGGAGGGGCCACGAAGTGGCAGAGTGGCGGGGACCACAGAGCGGCGGCCAGTGGCAGGGGCGCCGGGGGTCGCAGAGGGCGACGTGGGTCAGAGGAAGGCGGAGGTGCTACCGACAA
>MU227179.1:1630469-1641828 GCA_018584345.1 Thuja plicata
TGAAAAAGATTACTGACCAAATTCTGAAATATACTTGCAAACTATGGTAACATACTCATTTAATTCCAACTGAAATCAAAATCATACACTTCAATAGACCAACTGATCAATGAAAATACCAAGATCTTCTTATAAAACCAACTGATAATATATTAATATATTTAGAATCCACAGTTTAACCAACACTGAAATAACTTAAACAAAATAGATAATCTTGTAAAGTTTTCTTTCCAGAGAACCAACCCTCACTTGTTCATCAAAAATAACATATATAGCCACACAGGGCTTGATTCAGTTTTCAATAACTAATTGTCTTAAATATAGAAGAAACTTGCGGAAATGAACTTAAAATGGAAAAACTACTTTAGAAAACTATTTGGCTGATAGGCCAATTCTAGCTCCATCAGATGTTTTGGTGGCATCCTACTCCTCAAATGTTGCAGAGAAGATCTTCCTCAGTTCTTGATTTGGTTTGGCAACTGCTTCAAACCTCTGCAATCAAACATTCTTGAAATTTTGCATCTACTGGGACTTGTCTTCAAAGATCTTCATTTGTTCATAACCATAAACTACTACTGAATCCACATGAGATAAAATTGAATGATCATTCATTCTGATTTCTTTAGCATCTCTCAGTTTTTCCACCTTTTTATTGAAACAAGCAAGTACTTTAGCCATTTCACTGTTAGCCTCATTTTCCAGTCCAATGATTTTTCCTGTATATTCATTTTGTGCATGCATGATCTCTTTTCAACTAATCTTCTTTTCAATTATCTAGGATGATTCCTCGATGGCTTGTTCATACAGTGAGCCTTCCCATTCCATATTCATCTTAACAATAAACAGAGAATTCTCATCTATCCCTGGCACTACTTTTTCAGAGAGGAACTTGTTTATACCATAACTATAAACAACTTCCATGTTGTGTACTTCAATTTCCAATTGTTCTTTTTCCTTTCTCCAGAGATCCACATCCCTTTTAATTTTATTTAATAACTATTCAGATTTATCTATCAAGCTATCAAAATCACCAGCAAATTTAGTAATTTCTTTGGTTACCTTATCCATCCAGGTGAAGAAATCCTTTGAAATAGACATGTCCTTGTGCACTTGGTCAAAGAATTTATGATTCTCTGGAGATTTGACATCCAGATCAAATGGGACTATCGAGAGTGTTTGAGGTGCAGGATTATGAAGCTGTTGGATGTATTTGGCCATTTCACAAAGAGCATGCTTTAATCTTATCCTGTCTTCAGCATCCTTCTATACATGATGGTTGATATTTTTGTTTTCTGAGTTCAGAATCTTCAAGTCAGTGGCCCTGGTGGACATTCCCAGATCTATCTTTTCCACAATAAAATCTTTCTTTGTAACTTCATCACTGGTTTTATCATAATTAAGCTTGAAGATTTCTGCCATCCAATGACCTGTTTTGGCATCCACATCAACCATTGCTTCCACCTTTGGTTTCTTAACTCGCAGAGTCTTTCCAAGGTACTTGCTGACCAAATCTCCCACAAGAGTAGAGATAGGAACAATGTTCCTTTTCTCGTTGATAGACAATTCTAGCTAGTTCAGGCTTTTTGGTGTAGAATCATTTGTGGGAGTGTTTAATATTGATAGGTCTTATTGACGCTCTCCTTCTGACTGATTTTTTGAGGGACTAACTGAGCTCTTGTCCATTTTAATTTTCTTTCTAGGTCGCATCTCACTTACTTTTTCTTCGAGGTCAATTACAATGCAGGGAACCATATCTGTATTTTCCTTCCTTTTTCTCCTAGCTCTCGTGGTCCTTGCAAAGTGTGCAGGAATTGGCTTTTCTTCTTCAAGATGATCTTTTATTCCAGTTTTAGATTTACCTACAGGAAGCAATTTCTCAATTTCATTAGTAAGGGCAGAGGAAGTTGTGAGTTTTGAAATTATTGTACTTTTCTTGGTTACTGAATTAGGAGTCTCTTTCTTCTTCTTCTTGTTCACTTCTTTCAGCCATTTGTCTGTTCTTTTGAACACCTCATGAGAAATAGCACTCAAATCATATACTTCTTCTCTTCCCCAATCTACTTCTGGCTACTGCTTCGCTGTTCTGTTCCACATATTTAGGCTCTGTCACATCTTCTTCATCATCCTACTAAATCCTTTGATTTTAAAATGGAGCCACATGGTGATAACCTAGTTCAATGTAAAACTGGAATGTAGCCTCTTCACAACCTCAAACTCATCTATACAGTCTACCTAGAAAATCTTCTAAATCTGGTTGATGTAGAAAGGTGGCATCTACCTTGAAGTGATTTGCAATGAATTTATTGCTATCAAAATAGCTTTGACTTTGATAGGAAGGGAGATTGATAGCCTTTAGTTTAGCATCAGGGGAGGACATAGCATGTGTTAATCTAAAACGATAATGCCCAATATCAATAGGGAAGAAGGAACCTACTCTTCTCTTGGGTTTGAACTTCACTCCTACCTGGAGTATTTGTCTGCATAACTCCAACATAATATATTTATCCAAGCAATATATTGGGAGCTTCATAGGTTCACCACTGAAACCTCCGACCCTCAAGTAACTAAAAGTGGGGAGTTGGATAAAGAAACTGTCGTAAATTTTAATCGGTTCCATAGCTTCCTTAGACATTCTGTAATTTTCCTTTCCTCTAAGCTCGAAAACAAGTTTGGCTAGGAATGCATCTTGTATTCTCCAGAAATTCCCAGGATTTATCTTCTTCTACAAATAAGAATGATATTCATAGATTTTCATATCATCTTTCCATGGTTCATGGGGTAAGCCTTCCCAATTCCTTCTTATGGATAAAAAATAAAACAGATATGAAGACATATAGAAACTGGATGCCTCCGTGGACTGGATAACTCTTTGTCAAGTCTTGATGCTATTACCTCAGGCCAATCAACATATTTTCCATTAGTTAGAATAGTTTGGACAAGAATATACATCTAGTCCTCCCACATAATGTCATTAGGTTTACCTCTCAATCTATTTAACATGACTACAATGTCATGCACCTCTCCTATCAAATGATCATTCTTAAGAGGTTTTGGTAACCTAGAACCCCCTCTCTCAGCTTTTAGTAACCAGTCTCTGGCTATGTTATTGTTGTAATCTTTGAAATTATGATGAAATTGCTTCTTAGCCTTCTCAAAGTCACAGTCAACATAAGTTTCTGTAGAAGGGATTCTCAGAGCAGCCATAACTACTTGTATGTTGATGGACACCAATACATCTCCAGAAGGAAGACAAATGCATTTTTCAATCATGTCGTACCTGTATCTGCATTCCATTACCAATTCGGGACACGGAGCCACCTCGGGGAAAACAGCAGCTTCCAACCATCCACTTTCCACAATCTTGGCCGATAGGGTTCCTTCTTTTGTAGCCTTCAATCTTTGAATGATCTCTTCTATGTCTTCATTTACAATGATTATGTCTCTCATCTCTGGTAAGTAACTACTTATAGGAGAAAACTTGCTCTCCTTTACAAATTTGGCTTGAGAAGCCAACTCACTAGGACTACTCATAGTAACCCTTATATAAATGATTTCAAGATAAAGAGATGAAAAAGACTAGAATTTCCTTTCTTTACAGCATATAATTCTAAACCCAAGAAGGAGAATGAGGAAGATTACTTGAAACTCAATAGAGTTGTATTTTTTTCACTACCAAAGAGAAACCTTCAAGGTGCTTCGGCTCTGTATGTGCTTCCAACGGTTGTGTGAAAATAGAAAAGGCAATTAGAGAAGATAGAATACGTACATTTAATTTTCCCTTCTTTGGTAACCATGATTGCATACTGCAAATTAATGATTCTCACCATCAATAGCTGGCCACATCTTATCGCTTTTATTTCCTCTTTGGGCAAGATGTACTTCTGCTGAGCTAGCATTTATTTCCCATCTTTTCAGACCAATCTCTTAAAGGAAAGTGAGATCCAGCATGTGTCATGAGCATTTGATCATTATCGCATTTCAGATTTTGAACCTTGAACCGTGAAGCGTGAAGTTCAAAGTTCAAAATCGCATATTCCTTAGCCGTATGTTGAATTATTAACACAAAAGGAAAAAGTTCAAAGTTCAAGATCTCAAAAAATGCTGACGCTAAAAAGGGAATAGACGCAGGTTGAGCATGCAAAGTGACAAGCGTAATTTGGAAAAGTGAACCTTGAACAAGAACCGTGAGGTTCAAGATTCAAGATTCAATATTACATTGACACACCAATGTGCAAATTAAAGAACTTTGCTGACCAAAGGGAAAGCTTATGATGATTTCAAATGGAAAATGGGAAATTGAACTTTGAACTTTGAACTGCGAAGTTCAAAGTTCAAGATTCAATATGCACTTCAACATAATACATGAATCTTTGAAAAATTAAATCTTAAGGCTTTTTGACCTGAAATAGGTGGCTCTGATTAGGGATAGGACCGTGAGGGATAAAACAAAAAACTCCAAAATTCTCTGTTTCCACACAAAACTAAGCCTACTAACAAGCAAGCCTAACCTAAAGCACAACAAAACTTATGTACACAAAAGACCAGCTATTTATAGCTCATAAAGCTTGAGATCTTGCCTGTTAAAGGACAAGGGCATTTATGTTCCATCAGTATATTTTAGTTTGAAAGAGTTGGGGCTGAGATCTTGGCTTATCTCGAAGGGGCCTTTCCACAATGACTCAAATTTACTATGTGCTCCTTTAGGTTCCTACCTTTTGTCCCACAATAAAACTTTATCCCCCACCATGAATTTCTTCGGTCGAGCTCTTCTGTCAAAGATTTTCTTCACCCTAGGTTGGTGACTGGTGATGTGCTCCACAATATTTTCCCATTCTTCTTCAATTTTGCACAAATACATAATTCTCTTCTCATGGCATTCTAAAAATGTTGGTCCTCTATCACTTTCTGCAACTTATCGGCCGCCAGTTCCAGTGGGATAGAAAGTTGAGCCTCTATGCCATATACCAGTTCAAAAGGTGATATTACTATGGCTCATTTGGGTGAAGTGCGATCAGCCCACAGTACTTCGTGCAACCTTTTGTGCCAATCTCTAGCATTTTCATCAACTAACTTTTTCATTATAGCGATCAAATTCTTGTTAGTTGATTCGGCCTGGCCGTTACCTTGAGGAAAGTAGTCAGAAGAGTGTGACAACTGAATCCCATTATCATAACAGAATAACTGCATTTTGTAAGAAGAAATTTTTTGTGCGTTGTCTGCCGCCATCTTTGTTGGGACTCCAAATATCACCAGAATATTTTCTTTCAGGAAAGAACAGACTATTTTTGAAGTGGTCTTTCTCACGGGTATGGCTTCTACCCATTTTGTAAATTAGTCTATTGTGGTTAGAATATGACTGTGACCCGTGCTTGAAGCAAGATTTATAGGCCCTACAAAGTCTATACCACACTTTTTGAAAGGTTCTTCAATAACTACATGCCTTAATGGCAAAGTGGCCAAATGGGGTTTCCCAGAAAATAACTTACATTTCTCCCATTGCCACTTGTAAGCATCCTTGAACATCCTGAGCCAATAGTAAAAATTCCTCAGTATTTTGAAATTTGTTACTGAGGATGAGAAGTGTCCGCCGCAAGCTTCATTGTGAAAAGATTGAAGCAGTTTCTTTTGTTGATCTTCATCGACACACCAGAGGAACATCCCATCTAAGCCTCATTTGTATAATACATCATCAACTATAACATACTTAGCTACTTTTAATTTTAAATTCCTTTGCTCCTTTGCAGTGAGATGATTTGGACATTCTCTGTATGTTAAATAAAAGGCCACATTAGAGAATTAGGCATCTTTTAGTCTTGTGAACAGAGATAAAGGGATTTTTTCTTTTGATTCGTCATCATTTTTTGTGATAAGTTTGTAGAGACCTTGACCCCTTATCAATTTAGTAGGTTTTATTTCCAAATCAAACTCTTGCACTTTTTCCACCCACGTTGCTCTATTATTGATAGAGACTTCCTGCTTAGTTAAGATGCTCTTAACAGCCAAATTTGGGACATAAACTGTAGAATGAGAATGCATAATGTAGTATCGAAACTGTTTGATAGCCTTCACTACTGCTTAAGATTGCTTCTCTATGGGAGAGTACCTTAGCTCATGTTTCTTCAATGACACACTCATAAAAGAGATAGGGACATCCTCACCTACTTCATTTTTCTGCAATAGGACGCTTGACATGGTATGTTCTGAGGCATAGCAATGTATCACAAAATCCTTTTGAAAATCTGGATGAGAAAGGATTGGAGCTTCAGAAATTTCTTTCTTGACTTCATCAAAAGATATTTTGGCCTCATCAATCCATTTGAAACTTTTTTTTTCACTTAGTAAGCTTACCATAGGTCGGGTTGTTTCTGAAAATTCAGGTACAAATCTTCTCAGAAAGTTTATCTGTCCAAAGAAAGACCTTATCCCATTCCTATTTGAAGGAAAACACAGCTGTTGGATTTCTTGTACTCTTTTGGGATCGATCTTGATTCCTTCTTTTGATACTATATGACCTAGTAGCCTACCTTCAGTCACGCAGAAAATAGATTTCTTAGGGTTTAATGATATCCCTTGACTTCTACACTATTGTAGAATGAGCTTTAAATCTTTTGAATGTTTCTTTCTTCTATGATAGAAGACGGTCATATCATCGAGGTATACCATAATTATTTTATTCATCAAGTGGCCAAAAGAAGAGTTCATAGCATGCTGAAAAGTAGCGCTTGCATTAATCAAGCCGAAAGGCATCTGATTATTTGTGAATGTACCCCAAGGGGTGGTGAACGTTGTTATATGCTGATCTCTAGGGTCTACACTGATTTGATTACATCCCAAAAAACATTCTAGCATAAACATCATTTTAGATCCTGCGACCATCTACAAAATATGATCCATGTTGGGAAGGGCAAATTTTTCTTTTAGACTAGCCTGATTCAGATTTCTAAAGTTCACATAGATCTGAATTTCTCCATTTTTCTTATGAACCGGTACTATATTTTCTACCTAAGTTGAATGATGAATTGGGTATATTACTCTAGCACTTATCATCTTATCAACTTCTCTGAAAATGGCATCGGCTACCCTGGGGTTATATTTCCTAAACTTCTGTCTGAAGGGCTTGGCACCGGACTTCAATGGAATGTGATGTTGAAACAGTCCATTTCTGAAATCTTTCAGGTCTTCATATGACCACACAAAAACATCTTTAAACTCCTTTAGTAACTTTGTGAACACAACTTTCTCTTTAGGATTACAACATGCTCCTAGATTCACATACCTAGGATTCTCATTATCACCTATATTTATTTTCTCAAAGTCGCCAGACTGCTTGTTGCTGGTTCCTTCAGTTTGGTCGATAAGACAGTCACTACGATCAAATAGGCTCTCCATTTTTATGAGACCTTTAGGAATATGATTTCCTTTTAACTATAAAATACCTTCCTTTTTGTCAATTCCCTCGTCTGTACAAAATTTTTGACACTTGAACTCTGAACCTTCAAAAAATACTGAAGAGAATTTTTTGATACCCTGTAAAAATGTCAATACATGAGCATCGTCACTGAAGACTTGCCAAGATTTGGCATTTTCCGGCACACTAGGGCGATGGACCAGTTCTATAGTGTAATAAATGTTGTCAGAATCAGGGTGAGGGATTAAAAATGTTGCAGAGCCAGCTAGGACATTTGCTCTTGAATTCAATTATCTAGGAACCACTTCGATTGAAAATGCTTCGAAATCCTCGATCTCATCCCAAACCCTATTTATGTAATGCTTCATACGCTTATTTATTACTACATATATCCCTTGCACCTATTTCATAATCAACTCAGCATCTCCCCTGGCTTTCAAAATTTTGATACCCTTCCTTTTCGCCTCTTGAATACCGAGCAATAGAGCCTCATATTCAGCTATGTTATTGGTATTTTAAAATTCCAATTTAAAAGCAAATGGTAACTTTTCTTCAAAAGGAGATATCAAAACTACCCCTGAACTAGAACCCATGGAAGAACAGCTTCCACCAAACTCAAGAGTCCAGATTCCTTCATTTCTAGGAGGTTCTATCTCTGTAACATCTTCTTCAGGAAAAATTACATAGTTAGCAAAATCCATTTCTTGATATAAGATCTGGGCTCTGAGATCTTCAGATGGGAAAATAGTATATTTTGACTTGGTCTCAGGTTGTAAGATCACCTTTTGATTTCCAATGGGAATTATTGCTTGCGACCAATCTAATTTGATTTCACCTCCTAAATCTCGGCAGAAGTTTTGACTTAAGAGAATACCATAGCTAGCAGGTATTTCAAGAACTAGAATGGTCAACTTTAGCTTTTTATTGGGGAAGGCGGCTAACGAAACCTAAGCATCCTTCATTTGACCAAGCAATGGGACTTGTTTAGAATCCATCGAGTAGCATTTGAAAAAATTCTTAGTTAAGGGAAAGTCTAGGGATTTTGCTACAGATGAGGGAATTATATTGTCTGACGCCCCTGAGTCTATGATGCAGTTACTAAGTTTATGACCATGCATGAACAGAGATACATATAAAGGTTCTGGTTTTCCCAAAATTTGAGCAAGTTTTGAGGATTCTTGGCTAAGGATAGGTTGAACATTTTTAGGCTAATTTGGTTAAATATTTACAAGATTTCCTTGAGCAGACATAGTATTTGTTTGATTAGCTAAAACCTCAAAAGAAGAACCTCTTACAAAATCCACTAGTTTATCCAACTCATTGGGATTTAACTTCAAATATTCAACGGGAGAAATCTGAATCTTAGAAGATTTGCAAAAATCAACAAAATCAAAAGAAGAATTAGGGTCTGATTTCTTTAGAATCTTTATCTCTGGTCCTTTTTTGTCCGCCTTTGATTTGCTAACTTGGTTCATATGTTCTATCTCCTTTTTATTTTGAAATGGATGCAAGACCCGATTGGTACCTTTTCTACCTTGTTGACCCCTGGTAAGCACAGAACAAGAAGGTTCCTCCAGAGTAGTTAAAATGTCACCACCATGGTTTGAATCAGACTCATACTCTAGGTAGTAACTTATAGATTTATCAGGTCCTCTGGAGTTTTCTTCATTAGCAGGGATCTCTTTGATATTCTCTTTGTTAGCCTCTAACTATCTATATCACACCATCTCAGGAAATGTGTCTCCATCATGCTCATTTGTTAAATGAAAAATACACATATTACTCCTTGCATGAGGAGGCTCAATTTGCAATCTTTGTTCAATCGGCAAGACATTTGATGATTTCCCATAATTTATTGTCCCTTGATTTGGATATCTACGAGGTATATCTTGACATAGGGTGGGAGTATATTTTGGTAACTGTCCTTTTAGGGAAATCATGTCATTAACTAATCTCTATACTACATGGTTAGTAGATGCTTGATTAGCTGATGTTTCCACTTTCCTGATGTTATTAAATCATCCTCAAGTTCTACTGTAAGGTTCTGGGCTACGGCTAAATCAACAACTCTATCCCGCCTCAACTGATAACTTATGTCAGGTGGTATTGCATTGACAAAGAAACCTTTTTGACTTTTACCATTCGGTCTTTTAGCATTGGGGATCTGGTGTAAGATCTTGTTAAACTTTGACATGAACTCTCTCATGGGTTCATGCATCTCCTTCTTTAATTGAGATAGTTGAAGTAAGAGGGAGTGTTCATCTTTAGCAGATTTGAAGCATGATTCAAAGGTTGTTTTCATAGAATTCCAATCAGTAATGTGACCATTCGGAAAATGGTATAACCAGTCAGTAGTCAACTCTGCAAGGGTTTTCACAAACAACCTAATTGCCACATCTTCATGTTGGACAACTAAAACTCCATAAGTAGTATTGAAAGCATTCAGATGGTCATCTACAGAAACTTTTCCATTACCATAGAATTTAGGTAATACATCTCTAGCCCCTTTTGGTAAGGGATGGTTTCCTCCCACATTTAAAGGACCAACAGCCACTCCCCAAGGTTGAGCCATGGTTGACTTCGGGAAGATGGTTACAATAGGTGGGGCTTGAGTTCCAGATAATGTTAGGGTCTGCCAATTAAGCTGACTTGAAGATGATTCAGGGGAAAATTTAGGGGGAGAAGAAGGTCTACTCTTCTCTTTCTTCTTAGGGGTAAAGGTAATTGGAAAATGAAAATTTTTCAATTCTTGATAAAACCTATCAAAGATACCTTCTCTCCTCTGGGACTCGGTATAAGGACAAGAATCCAAGTTTAAGGTCCTTGTGGGCCTTGAGCTGCTCTATCCACCACTGTAGCTTTTTGAGCTATGGGAAGCCCTCTAAGCCACTACCCAATCTCTTCTTCCTCTTCAATAACAAGTCAAACTTGTTGGTATCGTTGATCACTTACTCTTAGGTTCCAGGACAAAGCGTGTAAATCAACAATAATGTCCTCTTGAGTATCTAAAAAGTGCAAGTCAGGTTGGAGGATAGGAGGGATTTCTTCTTGACCAGGTATTACATCAACAGGTAATACCATGATTCAATCTCATATGGAGACAAAATTGCATACTGATGTCCCCAGTAGAGTCGCCAAAAATATGTTAGTGAATATATTTTCCCTTTGAAAAATAACAAGTAAAGACTCTTATACCCTGAATACGGAAGGAAAAAATACACTAACAGTTGACTGAGTTACTCACAACCACACTCTCTTTTTTAAAGGAATAGCTACATTAAACAATGATTAATCTGTAATAACCCTTTATTAAGAAAGAATTTATTTCAAGATACACTTTTGACCAGAAAGTATGAAAGGTTGCAATTCACATTCATCATTGATAAATGGCTAACTATTTGGAGATTTTAAGATCTTTAAGATATCTAAGCCAACAAACTTGAATCTTAAACATAAAAATAAATTAAGAATGGTCGATTCATAGAGATATCAAATCTTTGAAAAAAATTACTGACCAAATTCTGAAATATACTTGCAAACTATCGCAACATACTCATTTAATTCCAACTGAAATCAAAATCATACACTTCAATAAACCAACTGATCAATGAAAATACCAAGATCTTCTTATAAAACCAAATGATAATATATTAATATATTCAGAATCCATAGTTTAACCAATGCTGTGTTGGTAAACAAATTTGTCCTTTCTTGTACCTTATGACAATGTGACTCTTGATGCCCAATTGATGAACAAAATCCGCTTACAACAGTTGAAAAGCCGTTCTCTGATTACTGGATTTTCTCTGAATTGGTAGGTACAACTCCCTATGTGAATGATTTGCAATGAATTATGTCTGATTCCTAAATCTAATTCAGGTATGCTCTTAACCCGAGAGTAGAAGAGGCAAACCGAACTAAGACTAGCTAGAACTTAGCTCAGGCAGGAAA
>MU227179.1:1660464-1677291 GCA_018584345.1 Thuja plicata
AGATAAAAAAATTCCTTAAGATCATACATGGACCTATCTTCTTCCATTTTAATTTATTACAGGCTCCTAGGTGTTTGAAAGCCTTAGGAGTTTTTATTTTTCAAAGCATTTAGATCTTTCACATATTATGCTAGCTCCACTATCTCCTAAGCATCATCTTCATGGTTTGATATATATACAAATATTTACCTCATTGTACATTGGTAACCTAATTACTAGATGAGTGACTACAATACCCTGGTTTGCATTATTAGATGATCGTGTTTAATTTGTGTTCATTTCATGAAAAGATACATGTAAAGGAAAAGGAATTTATGTATCTAAAGATTACATGTATATACTATATATATGCCAAAAAACTTGTATATACTATACAAGGAAAGGAACTGAAAGATAAAAGCATCTGTGAGCATAGACAAATTTCAGAAGAATATGCAAGAGTACATGCATACATAAGAGGATGAACATAAATAATAAGGGTACCAGACATTGCCTAAAGTGATGAATTTTTGACCTGGGTATGAATCTAGTGTGCTCCTGTGTGATCCAGAACTTGCAAATAAAAGAGAGATGGGGGTTAGATCAAGAAGATCTAAGCAATAAATGTCATCCTAATACTGATCCTCATCTACAATTATGCATGTGCATAGTCAAGCCATACACTTCTGAAATAAAAACATGCTACAGAACATGTGCACTCAAAAGAATGTTGCAGAAAGGAAAGAAAATACCATGTTTTTCCTCATTAAATTATCATAAACGGGGAGTACCACATAGTGAATATCAACAGAAAAACAAATAAAGAGATATCAAACACTTCACAGAATGCCTTGAAGGTAATAGCAACAATGTCCTAGCTCTCAAATCTCATGGGTCATCAAGCATTCCAAATGCAAAGATATAAACGAATGCCAGTATTAAACAATGAGCTCATAAACAATGCATGATGCCCTAGCTTGCAGCCCGCGAGCCATCAAGACATTTTTTCATGAAATGATCATAAACGAGGAGTACCACATAGTAAATATCAACAGCAAAACAAATAAAGAGAGATCAAACACTTCACACAATGCCTTGAAGGTAATAGCAATGATGCCCTAGCTCTCAAAGCTCGTGGGTCATCAAGCATTCCATATGCAAAGGTGTAAACAATGCCAGTATTAAACAGTGAGCTAATAAACAATACATGATGCCCTAGCTTGTAGCCCGCGAGCCATCAAGACATTTCCTCATGAAATGATCATCAACAGGGAGTACCACATAGTGAATATCAACAGTAAAACAAATAAAGAGAGATCAAACACTTCAGACAATGCCTTGAAGGTAATATCAACGATGCCCTAGCTCTCAAATCCCGCGGATCATCAAGCATTCAAAATGCAAAGATGTAAACAATGCCAGTATTAAACAGTGAGCTAATAAACAATGCATGATGCCCTAACTTACAACCTACAAGCCATCGAGAAATTTCCTCATGAAATGATCATAAACGGGGAGTACCACATAGTGAATATCAACAAAAAAACAAATAAAGAGAGATCAAACACTTCACACAATGCCTTGAAGGTAATATAAATGATGCCCTAGCTCTTAAAGCTCGCGGGTCATCAAGCATTCCAAATGCAAAGATGTAAACAATGCCAGTATGTATTAAACAGTGAGCGCGTAAACAATGCATGATGCCCTAGCTTGCAGCCCGCGATCCATCAAGATATTTCCAATATTAACAATGCCAACAATGCCAGTATTAACATTCATATTGTGCCATTAAATCAATAAATGCCATCAAAATGAAGTTGAGTTAATGAGAATACAAAGCTCGAATGCCTACCTGATCAAGTCGTGGCTACCTGCATATACGAAGATTCCAATCTTCCACAGTTAGGCCCTCTTCGCGCTAAATTAGAAATGAGCCTTTCTTTTTCTTTTCTTTTTTGTTTATAATCACGTGGGTGTCACAATTCTGACAGTATCATTGCTATTACAACAGCATCGGGGGCACTTGGAAAAAAAAACACAAAAGTCACACACAAATGGTAGTGCCGTCACAAATTGGCATCAAAATTTGACCCCAAATGTTGTAGTGTAAGTAAATGAAACATAAAATTTATGAGTTCAGTTCTATAAAATTAAATTATCCTAATTAAGTATTACAACATGCATGATCTACACATTCATATTCCAACTAAATAAGTATCCACGTGACCTAATTAATCAACTAGATAAAACTAAAGTATTGCAACATGCATGATAGGCATCCTTAAGACAATTTTGACATATTATAAATTTTAAAATAGTTGCTCCATTCACTACGGGCACTAGTAGGAAAGAATGGAGCTAAGAAAACCTCCAGTCTCGCCCATGACAAATTTAGTACGGATCATATTTCATGTGTGTTTTAGTCCACATCAAGTGGTTCAGCTCGCTCTTGGATAACATTTAATATTCTCTCATGGTCATCTGTATCAGGTCTCCACTTACGAACCCCACTTCTTGTCACTGGATGAAGAGATAGGACAGTGGCAATTACAAGATGGCTATACTGATAAATCTTGTTGTTAGGTTGATAATAAACAAAATGAATCCCATGTTTAAATATTTTGATTTGCTTCAAATGCGTTCCTTGTACAGCAACTGAACCTGCACACACAAATTCAACAACATATATCTAGATGTGAAATTAACCATAAACACACATAATTTCATCACAAGTTGAACCTCAATTATAATAAATTAAACATAAATACACTACTAACCTATGGGAAATATAATTTCATCACTTGTTTCATTATTTGTTAGCTTCATCCTCTCCTTGGAGCAACGTAATAAATAGTAACTAACACCTTCCACATTTCCAGGATCTGCTATTACTGCAAAAACATGTCCTACAAAATATGTTTTCAATTTGACATGTAAATATAAATTAAACAGACTTGTATATATTACTAGATATATGTCTAGTGGATCTAAATTGAATAGTAAATAAGAACATGTGTACATGCTCGCTATTTATGGACACGTACCAATTTTGATCAAACTTGAAATATGGTCATAATCGGTTAAAATCAATGGAATTTCATCAAAGCTTTCATCCTCAACTTCATCATTTGTATTAGTAACATCTAGTGGAACCAAATTTCATTCACTAACATATCCACATTTTTGGTTGATACATTCACCATAGTTTTCAGAAATGCAGTCATAACAAAAGCATGAGTAATCTCTAGTGTACAATGACCACACATTACTATCTATACTCATAACTAAATGCAGGGATCTTTTTTCTACCCTCTTGCATCTATTGATTGATCTTCTATCAACACCTGAACAAGACATATGTAAAAATTTAAGACAACTTAAAAACATATATATATATACACATGTTCTTCAATGATCAATCAATTTAAAGTACATACATAAATTTAAACTTCAAAACAAGTGATGTTGCATTTATACCTGATATATCCCGGAATTATCTAAATGGTATGACTCGATCCAATCGTGATGTTGTGTTATCCTGATTTGGAACCACAAAATACGTCTTGCACCACTCAACTACATCATGAGCATTATTTATACGACATCCCTAATAGTCCAGTTGATACTTTCTTAAAGCACATTTGATATAGGCTCATGCGCCATCATGCTCTCCTTGTCCATGTCCGCTCTCAAAGAAACTCCAAATATGTGGCATCTTTTGGTATCGATGATATCTACATAGTAGATAAAATGGCCTTGCTGATTTAAATTGTGTTGTACATCTATCTGACCAAACAAAATGCTTTTCAATTTTGATGCCTTTGTTTTCCAAATATCTAAAAAATGTCTTAAAGAAATGCTCAACAAATGTATGTCATACTCTTTATCATCACTAATGTAAAAGTGATATTCTTTCTTTATGACCCGTGCTTGATATGTACTTTCGACACCATCCAAATCTAATTGTGCATGTCAATAAGAAACGCGTACCATAATAGTGACCTTCTTTGTATAGTAGTATTATGCTTGAAGTTGTTTTTGAGAAACAAAAGAGTAATTCTCTGCAAAGTCAACAACCGATAAAATTGTTCAAACTGGAAAAGTTTCTCTTAGTAGTTGGAACTTTTTTTTTTGCCATTTAGCAAAAAAATGACATATATATGGTTGTATCAATTTATGAAAATTCTCCATAAATGTTGAAATAAGTATCTCCTCCTCTACATATTCCAACCTTGTTGATTCTTTCCCAACTTTCATTTCAGACTTTATGTACTTGCAACTCTTACATTTTACAATCCTCGTCATGTCAGTATCTTCAAGTCTCAAAGGAAATTTAGCCAAATCCCCACATGTTTGACAAGTTCTTCTTATGCAATCTATTTCAGGTCTCATGATCAATTTATTTTTTACATAAGATTGATGCTATGAATTGGCTTGGATGTTTAGGAAAAGCATTTTGAGTACCACTAGCTTTCTTCTATCATATTTCTAAACCCTTGATAGTAGAGATCAAATTCAATATGATATTGACAACAACAAGTTTCAAAATATTTATTTATCTTTACAAAATATGGCTTTAATCTTTCAAACATTGTTTGTCCAATCTTAATTTCAGGATTTGAATTACAAAATAAGAGATACAATTAATGTTGTGTGTTTTCCAACCAATGTTTTGAGTGCTGCAAATATTCCTTAGGCCTGGTTCTCTCCTTGATAACATCTCTTGTATTTGGTGAAGGACGAGTATGATCAGTCCAAAATGTCGTAACCAAGTTCCTAACTGTTTCCTTAATCCTACCAGAGCGAAAAGCTCTACACATTAGTGCCCAATTACCTTCCAATGTAGTATCATCCAAATTGATTCTCCTTTTCAAATAATATGTTATTTTCTTCCTACTGTACCCGATATGAGATGAAAGTGAAGAAATTTGTCTATTTTGGGACATGTTTTTATTTAAAATAGATGTCAGTATCACTCTTCTTGAAATGGACTTATCTGCAGATCTAGTTGTTTTCCTAATGGAATGCAAACCTTCCTTAACACTTTCAACAATATTTTTTTGTACGTTAGACGCTATTGTCTTTTTCAAGCTTGCATCTACACCCAACAAAATTTAATAGCTCTTTTAACTCATCTTTAAGAAGTGTAATTGATAATAGTTGGGTTTTTTCAAGTGTATCAAGATTCTCAAATTGTGCAATTATTTGCTTAGACTTTTTATTCAATGCCATCTTCGTAGTATTTATGGGTTGTTTAGTATAATCTCTCAATTTTTCCACATCCATTTCATTTAAATGATCTATGCTTTTACGATTAATTTTTCTCTTCAACTGTTGGGCTAGAATAACATTCTCATCTATTGCTTGTACTTGGTTTGCAAACAAAATTAAAAAATTCCCTTAATAGCTAATCTTAAGGGGACCTTGATGAAGTAAGTAGAAACATGCTCATGTTAAAGGGAATAATTAATAAACTAATGATCTAGAGACACATACTTATTTGACCTTGCGATGAACCTTCTCAAAATTCTATTACTTCAATTTGGGATGCCCCTTGTCCAACATTTTCTTCAACAAAGGCTATGCACATAACAAAAATAATAGTCTTAAGGAGAAAGACTCAAAATGCATATTAACCACAAAGACACTAAATTTAGATAGTGAGGGAGAGTCAGAGAGAGAGAGAGATGTGTACTTTTTTGGGATTCTGAAGGTTGTACTTTTTGAGCTCGTGATGACCCTTCTCAAACTTCTAAAGGTTGGGCTTGTTGACCTTGCGATGACCCTTCTCCAACTTCAGAAGGTTGTGCTTCTTGAGAATTTCCTACATACAAAGATAAAATTAATTTTTAAAAAATTCTGAATGAAATTTTCTATGTATAGAGTCCTATTAATCATAATCTATAACTCCCAATAGGTCATGTGTATAACCTATCTTAGGTCCTAATAGGTCTAATTGGGTCTATTACTCATATTAGGTCCTAATAGGTATAATTGGGTCTTATTAGGTCTAAATAGGTATAATAGGGTCTAATTAGGTCACAATAGGTATAATTGGGTCTAATTACTCATAGTGGGTCTAATGGGGTCTTAAGGGGTTATATAACCTATCATGGGTCCTGATAGGTATAATTAGGTCTAATTAGGTCCTAATAGGTCTAATTGTGTCTAATTAGGTCCTAAGGGGTCTAATTAGATCTAATTAGGTGCTAATAGGTCTAATTCAATATAATTAGCTCATAATAGGTTTAATTGGGTATTTAATTAGGTTCTAAGGGGTTATATTACTCATAGTGGGTCTAATGGGGTCTTAAGGGGTCATATAACCTATCATAGGTCCTGATAGGTATAATTAGGTCCTAATAGGTCTAATTGTGTCTAATTAGGTCCTAAAGGGTCTAATTGGATCTAATTATGTGCTAATAAGTCTAATTGGATATAATTAGGTCCTAATATATGTCTAATTGGGTATATAATTAGGCGCTAATAGGTCTTAAGGGGTTATATTACTCATACTAGGTCTAATGAGGTCTTAAGGGGTCATATAACCTAATAGGTCTAATTGCGTCTAATTATGTCCTAATACCTGTCTAATTGGGTCTAATTAGGTAGATCAAGAGATCATATTACACATATTGGGTCTAATTGGGTCTAATTAGGTCTTAAGGGGTCATAGTACGAGCATATTAGGTGTTAATTAGTCTAATTAGATCTAATTACACCTAGAAGGGGTCCTATAGCTCATATTAGGAACTAGTAGGTCCTATTACTAATATTAGGTGTTAATTAGTCTTATTAAAGGTCTAATTAGGTCTTAAATTATTTATGCACTAATTATTCAAGTATTAGGTCTTAAGGGGTACTCTTACGTCTTATTACTAAATAATAAATTACGTCATAATAAAGTTCCTATTAGTTCAAGACTATTACTCATATTAGCTATCCTAATAGGTCTAATTGGGTCTATTAATCATATTAGGTTGTAATAGGTCTAATTGGGTCTATTACTCATATTAGGTCCTAATAGGTATAGTTGGGTCTAATTAGGTCATAATAGAACTTTAATTGGGTATTTAATTAGGTCCTAAGGGGTCATATTACTCATAGTGGGTCTAATGGGGTCTTAAGGGGTCATATAACCTATCATAGGTCCTGATAGATATAATTAGATCTATTTAGGTCCTAATAGGTCTAATTGGGTCTAATTAGGTCCTAAGGGGTCTAATTGGATCTAATTAGGCGAGCTAATAGATATAATTGGATATAATTAGGTGCTAATAAGTCTAATTGGGTATATAATTAGGTGCTAATAGGTCTTAAGGGGGCATATTACTCATATTGGGTCTAATGAGATCTTAAGGGGTCATATAACCTATCATAGGTCTAATTGGGTCTAATTAGGTCCTAATAGGTTTTAAGGGGTCATATTACCTATCATAGGTCTTAATAAACCTAGATAACTATGTATAATTAGGTCCTAATAGGTCTAATTATGTCTAATTGTGTCCTAATAGGTCTAATTGGGTCTAATTAGGTCTTAGGTCTAATTATGTCCTAATAGGTCTAATTAGGTCTTCTTTATCAAATTAGGTCTAATTAGGTATTGCAATATCATGCTTACATGTTTCATTAAGACAATTCGTAACCATCAACTTAAAATATCCTCAGAGAGAGAGAGAGATAAAGAGATAGAGACATACCTTGTTTCCTATGATAATATATTTCCTATGCTTCTCCACGTAGTCTTTGTTCAGTCTCTTCTGAATAATGTCATGTACTCTTTTTTGGCCTTCTCTTTTTATTTCCCATCACAAGTTGCAAAAATATTCCACTAAATTTTGACAAAATTCAAAAAAAAAAAATCAATTTCAAAAGTCTTCCTTCTCCAAAATGCGAATTATTTTGCAATTTTTGAATTAATTAGATGAGGAAAACATATATTTATTTATATGTAATCGTTTTGAACCTGAAATGGCACCAAATATGCCAACATGGATTTCTATCGAAATTCATCTATAACTTTCTATCGAAACAGATGACTTTCTATCGAAACTAGATTGCCAAATGGGTTAACTCACGTTAAACCAAGTGAGTACTTTCGATAGAAAGTACTTTCTATCGAAAGTCCCTGAGTAGAGGCCATTTCCAGAGTTTCACAAAAGTCTGAAGTTTTCATGGCTTCGAGAGTCAAATGTTGGGCTCAAATGGAAGAATAAGGAGACATCCTTTCACATAGCACAAGTACTCCGAACGAGCTTTCTAACGAATATAGATTTGATAATTTTTGAATTAATTAGGCCTATATTTTTTTACGTGCATCGAATGTAGGTTTTTTATCAAATATAAACCTTTGAGTTTGACGTTAAATGAAAAATACTAGAAAAGAGAATTATTTTTTTTGAAAATAACAGTGCCCTCCGTCTTCAAGTCTAATTTATATTAAAAAAAAATAGAAATTCAATAAATACACAACAAGTTATAAGCTATGTAGTCAAGGTATGTCAAAATTATGGTTTACTCAACTTCAAACGTTCATAAAATATGCAATAATCATGATAATGTCATCAAACCAATTGCATGCCCTCCGTATGAATGTTACAAAACTAAATTCGAAAGAAGCACATTGATATCTATTTTAGAAAAAAAAGTTATGCTCTATGAAGTCAATGTAACTCTTTGAAAATGATGTTTTTAGCAACATAGCAATTTTCGTGGGAGAAAAAAAAAATTGTTCAATCAATTAAAAAAAAAGAAAAAAAAATTTAGAATATAGACAGAAAATCTTAAAAGACTCTAGTTTACTTCATCTTCCGATTTCAAACGGTTTAACGACAATATGCATCTGAATCTGAAAGTTCTTTTCAAAATGTAGACTTCAGTGTTCGTTCAGGCAAAAAAGTGTAACCCACTATTGTGGGTTCACCCTTTCATGAGAATTAGCTTCTCCGTGGTTTTTTTGAATTTTGGTTTCCATGTAAATCTTGGTGTTCTCTGTGTCGGTGTTTCTGTATTTTCATGTCCATATTTTTTATGAATGCTTAATATGGTTAACCGATAGATCAGAAGTTGATGTTGTTGTTGTTCATAAGTTTACCGACAAAGTAAAAGTTGTATAAAGTGTGTGGGAATAATTGATTCACCCCCCACCCCCCTCTCAGCTATTTGACGTGTTCAACAATATTATGTCAAAATATCAAAGTATTATCATGATCCTTGATAACACTTCATTGCAGGTATTGAAGGGTTTTTATTTAAGCATCACATGTTAATTTTGCAGTTGCTTCAAAATGTGATTATGATATTAAGGAAAACACAATTAGTTGCATCAACATCAAAGTAATGATTGATTGAAGGTCATTCTCTTTCATATTGTAAGGTCATTCTCTTTCATATTGTTTCTACTTGCAATCAATTTCATGTCATCCTTGGTAGAGAATGGATGAAATACTATCTAAATGACACTTAATAAATGCTTGATGATCTTTGTTTGTCCGTAGAAGGGAAAAATTGACCCTTGAAAGTCAATACACTTAAGTGAACAAAAAGGAGGTCATTCTCTTTCATATCATTAGATAAAAGCACTACCTAAAAGACACTTAACAAATGCTAAATGATTTTTGTCTATCATACAAGGGAAACTTGACCCTTGGAACTCAATACATTTAAGTAAACCGAAATGAAGTCATTCTCTTTCATATCATTCCTACTCCTAATCAATTTCTTGTTGTTCTTAATAGACCATGGATAAAATGCTAACTAATAGACACTTAACAAATGTTTGAAATCTTTGCCTATCCATAAAAGGATACTTAGACCCTTAAAGTTGAAAGCTCAACACTCTTAAATAAACCAAACATTTTCCCACAATTAAGCTTTCACGAAAACTACATATCATTAACCAATAAATCAGAAGTTGATGTTGTTATTGTTCATAAATTTACCGACAAAGTAATTAAGCTTTCATGAAAATTACATTAGACAATGTGGATGACAATGAGCCCAATAATGATGTACCAAAATAGCCCTCAAGCTCTTCCTCCAAGATTGTGAAGATGAATAAAGCTATCGTCTTTTATCTCACTTTGGCCGCATCAAACAAGGAAGAAGGGAAGAGACATTTGCACCCTCGAAGTTTACTTTTCAAGGACATAATGGATAAATTGATATAATTTAACCTCTTTTTAAAAAAAAATTAAGAACAGCAGGCAATCGAAATGCTGCCCAAAAACCATACATTTTGGTGGCTGAGGGGAAAAAATGGGATACTAGAGAGTACCGCCTTTATGCTGCTTTCTTCTCCTTCCTCACGGCTGAAGTCGAACCCAGGATGGCACATTAGATAGAATTAATCAATTACCGTTACACCAAGGGGACCAGCCAGAAACATTTTCGTTGACCTATAATACACTACTATGTACTCGACTAATAAAAAGAAAAGAAAACATCAAGACTAGTAGGATGGATTACTAGTCCATACAACCATCAAATTTGGGGCCAAGGAGTAGCATCTCTAAGAGAATGTGTGGGACTACGAAAAACTGGAGCAGGCATAGGTGAACTCGACTTTCAATGTGTTGAACTGCGTAAAGAGGACACACTCTCCCTATATCAATTCAAGAAAACAGAGCATCACACAAAATAACAAAGAGGGTGCTCACTGTTCTCTCTGTTCAAGAAAAGATCAGTTAGAGGTGGATTAAGAATTCCATCATATACATGAATTGGAATCAACAATAATAAATTCCACAGGACATCATACAGATGGAGATTCGCTCGTATTTACTAAAGAACAACCTTGCTTTTGGTTTGCCAATTGCAAGTCTTCATTTATGTCTTTTAATGCTATTATCTCTTGGCTTTCGTGGAGGATTGATTACATTTCCAAGATATATCTTTCATCTAAGATTTTCCATAGCACTTTTACCTTTTGACAGTAGCTGCAGATTTTTTAAATGAATTTACACACTGATCACACCAACAAAACCGTCAAAGATATGTCAAGGAAAATGGAGGAGATTGCTGTCAAAATGGGCAATCTCTCATTCTTTGAGAGAAGAGAATAAACAGACAAATTTTCATTGTCTACAGTTAACAAAATGGCTGTTAAATACTTTCATTAAATCAAATAGTAGTGGTTACTTATTTAATTGATCTACAGTTTTGTGTTCAGCAGCCTATACTACAATGATAAAAATGGTATAAAATGGTTATTTCGTTATTTTGAATAATTTGAATTTTGAAATTTGTAGGGATGTGTGGATTTAGATGAGATAATGTTAGTTTGGTCCACTTCTTTTTTATAAGTAGAGTTAGATGAGGTAATTTTAGTTGGAAGAAGATAATTTTGGAGATAACTTTCATGATTTTACTCTTTCTTCTAAATAAATAGAAGATTTCAGAGTCTTTTTGAAGGTTGGTATTTTATGTTTAAAAGATTATTTGTCTTTCTCAAAAGTTTGAGTCTGTCTCATGCAGATAAAGGACAAAGGCAAGTGTACTTCTGCAACTTAAGTGCCAAAGGCCATTGTATATATTGCAATGCCGCTCTATGAAATCCAGTTGATTTCCAAAACAAAAAATGGTTTTACCTTGTAATGCAATGTTAGAGTGTAGAGATGTTTGTATCTATGTAATCCAATTTATTTTCAAAATAAAAAAAATGATTTTATCTTGTAATACAAAGTGAAAGGTAGATGTCGATATCTATACAACCTAGTTGATTTTCAAAACCAAAAATATGTCGATATCTATATAACCTAGTTGATTTTCAAAACCAAAAATATGTCGATATCTGTGTAACTAATTTCCAAAACAAAAAACAAGTTTACCTAATGATACAAAATTTAGAAGATGAGATGACATTTAGAAACCCAATTGATTTCCAAAACCAAAAAATGGGTTTACCTTACAGTGCATTGTTAGCAGAGGGTTCATCAGAATCAATTCAACTCAGTGCAAGAGTTGGTCACAGTGAATCCCCTCCACTAAAAGGAAGAGCCTTCTTTCTCAGTCAGAACAGTGAGTGAGGAGGAGCAAACTCTTCACCCAAAACAGGGGAAAATGCAGGGGAAAAATTATATTGTATTTCATGGCAAAATGCTATCATACCTCCATGCGGCCATCAAATATGGGCCCAGGTAGTTGCCTAACTTTAGAGAATGTGTGGGACCATAAAAAGGTCCGTAAGTGAACTAAACCTTCTATTGTGTTGGACCATGTGAAACTGGACACTGAATCTGATAGCTTAGATTTATATTAGGTTACGGCATCATCGAACATGGTGTTCACTGCTCTCTCTATTCAAGAAAAGACCAGTCATAGATGAATTGGGATCAACATAGTGAACACGACAATAATAAAATCCAGATGGAGATTTACTCATATTTACTAAGGAGCGGATTCAGAGGTAAATAACCTTGTTTTTGGTTTGCTAATTGCCAATCTTCATTTATGTATTTTAATGTTTTTCTCTCTTGGCTTTCGTGGAGGATTGATTACATTTCTCAGAGATATCTGTCATCTGTTATTTTCGAGAGCACTTTAACCTTTAGACAGTAACTGCAGATTTTTAAAATTTACACTGCTTGCAGCAACAAAACCGTACCTAGCAGTTGCATGTGCAGCAGGGAAATATCTGAAACAAAGATCTGGCAAGCCGCAAGGAAAATGGAGGAGAATACTGTCAGAGAGGGTAATCTCTCATTCTTCTAAAGATTAGATAGAAAAGTGTTTAAATGGATTGAAATGAACTATTAAATGAATTTACACAGTGCTCGCAGCAACCAAACCGTACGTAGCTGGGAAATATCTGAAACAAAGATCTGGGTAATCTCTCATCCTTTGAGAAGGTATCATCATATACAGACAAGTTTTCAGTATGTACAGTTAATAAATAGACTGGAGACAAATTTAAAAATTGAAATAAAAAACAAACTGCTGTTGAACAAAATGTAATAATAAAAGTGAAAATAAACATCAAATGTCCCTCCGAAACTTGTATTACTATTCGTTTGAATAATAGACAGAGTTGTCAAAATCGCTATACATACAAAATTCTAATGGTGATCAAATTACACCATGCAAGCTTAGAGTTGGATCCAGTATTCCTATCATGGAAGAATGATTTCCTTATCATATCACTTTGAATCTCTTTGTTCAGCACCTCCTTAAGCTTCTGTAAACTCACATGTATATCTATACAATCCTAAACTTCAGCTTTATTCAATTAAAAATGCATTGATACAAAGCTGATCTCTAAGTTAGAAAAGCTCCAACTTGGTTTAGTCACGAGCTCTTGAAATCAGATTAGTTTAGCCATGTGAGCGCAGCTTTTAGATAGAGTCATGTTCTCCACTCATCTGATGTAGAATGACGATCACACCCATCATAAAAGCCTGGTCTATGCCAGCTTTCACTACAACATTGAAAACATCTTTTGACAACATTACATCTGATGTTGCGAATTTCCTCTTCACCTGAAAGTACAATACAATACAATTCATTAAATCATTTTTCATGTCTGCATATGAACAAAATAGAAATTGAAGAGAACAAATGCAAGTGTACCTCTGCAACTAAAGTGCCAAGGCCATTGTATATGCTACAATGCCGCTCACTGTAATTCCCCAGAACTTTATAGTCAGGGTGTTTCTTTCCTCTGCAGGAGCCCACAAACGCCTCTGCAACTTCGTTTTTACTAAACACGGATGATTTGCTCACGCTGAAAATGGGTTTCTGGCCATGGCATGTTTCTCCATGGAATCCATACCAGTGGTGGAGAATTCTAAAAGCCTGTCAGTAAGAAAAGATTTGGGTTTTTTATGTTGTTTTCTGATTTTTAATAGTAGATTATAGAGTTTGATTCAAAACATTTAAGTAAACATGTAACATCATTCATATAATTTCAGTTCTGTGGACGGATGTAGAGGAAAATTGCAAACAGTCAAATTCAGAAACAACAGAAAAAACGTGTGTGCATGTTGACGATTTTCTTATCAATAGATTTGAAAAATAAAAATAAAAATTTCTGAAAGGATGATTGGATTTGACTCTTGTGTATTTTAATGGACTAGATCCCATAATGGAAAGAATTTCACTTGTGGTTTTAATGGACTAGATCTCATGATGGAAAGAATTTCTGACACAAAAGAATGTCTATTCAATATGTTATAATCTGATTAAGAGCAAAGATGTCTATATCTATACGACCCAGTTGATTTTCAAAACAAAGAATGGTTTTATCTTGTGATGCAATGTTAGAGAGCATAGAAGTCAATGTTAGAGAGTATGTCAAATCAAAAAATGGTTTCACCGCTGCAATATTAGAGAGCTGAAATGTTGATATCTATATAATTCCATAAAATAAAAAATAATTTTACCTCGTAATGTGGAGATGGGATTTCTATGTAACCCAGATGATTTCGAAAACAAAAATGGCTTTACCTTGTAATGCAATAGAGCAGAGATGTCATATTTAAGGTCTTAGCTTGCAATCCAATGTGAGAGAAGGGAGATGTTCATATCTATGTAATTCCATTGATTTCTAAAGCAAAAAAGGGTTTTACCTAACCATGTAATGTTAATGTACAGCGATGTCAACATCTATGTAGCTCAATTAATTTTCAAAGCAAATATGATTTTACCTTGCCATACAATGTTAGAAAGGAAAGATGTTGGTATCTGTAACCCAATTGACTTCCAGAACAAAGAACAAAGGGGGATTTACCTTGCGGTGCAATGTTAGCAGAGGTTTTCCCAGAGGGTCCATGAGAATCAATTTATTTGTTGAACTGAGACCTCTTCCATCGACCCTGAAAGCAATTTCGCCAGTGCAGGAGCTGGTCACAATGAACCCCCCTCCACTAAAAGCAAGAGCCTTCTTTCTCACAGTCAGAACAGTAAGTGAGGAGGAGCAAAACTCTTCGCCCACAACAGGGGAAAACACAGAAACCTCTGTATTCTGCACAGAGGTTTTGAAGGGCTCGGATAATTTAGAGCTGCAGAGAAAACATGCTGATGAATTACTGTGTTGGTGGTCAAGTCTGTCGGCTTCATGTATTGAATCGTCCTCTTCTTCTCTGGGTAAGATGATTCGAGAGACGCAAAGATTGCACAGTAAAGACAGTGGCAGCATGGCATATAATGTAATTGTGGTGGACTCAAAGTCTATGAGTTGGAATCTCCTGCTCTACAGCGATGCAGATGCTTCCAGCACAAATCTTGCCAAATTGCCTTTGAGAATTTCATGGTTCTAAAAAGTAAAGAACCGCTGAAACCCTAAAAAGAGAGTATATATTCCCTGTAGAATACCTAAAACATGGCGTGCAACCACAGGATTATTCAGGGAAAAGGGTGAATACATGGGGAAGTGGGCAATTGCGGCCGAACCCATGTACAACAAATCGGGAAAAGCTTGTTGGGACTCTCGCCTGGTTATACAAGGAACGCGTATCTGCCGAATATCCCATTTAAATAAATAATGTATATGTCGCTCAATGGACGCGTTACAGCTTAAGGAAAAGCTCAAGGAAAAGCATAAATAAAAATATATATTTTTAGCCGTATGATCACAATGTGTATCAATAGCGTTTCTTCCATTGGAAACGAACCATATTAAATATAGGTTAGCATGTTTCTTCTATTAGGAAACGAATCTTTTGACTAATTAGTTAGTAATAAATTATATAGATGTTGGTATTTTTGTTTTTATAAAGAGAATTACAATAATTTAGTTAGATGTTGAATTTCCTTTCACAAATTAGTTGGAGAACCAAATACTATAAAACAAAAATTTGTCATCTTTTTTAAAACACAATTAAGATGAGCCATTTGTCACCCTTTTTTAAAGGCAATAAAGAGGAGTCATATCTTGGATATCTTTTGGCTAAGATGTGACCTTAAATTAGCTCCCAACCCAGAGACATCTCACTTAGAGGTCTAAAAATAGGAACAATATATAAAATAATATTTTTTTAAACCCTTCAAAAGTAACTATAAAATATGCATTCAAATTTAAAAATTTAAGATGAAATTCTTACCCTCAAACAACCCTCAAACAAGGACCACATTGTTCAAACCATTATGACACAAATGCTCAACACATAATGAAATTAAAGACATTGTATACAAGACCTTAGCCTTTCCACGTGGGCTATAGTCTTCGCTTCAGTGTCCTCGCATAGGGTTCCTGAGAGTCTCCAGTTTTCGTGGCCCATGGAATAACACATTAATGTATCCAATAAATAATAGTCAAAGCAACTAATTCAGATAATCTCATCTATATGTCTAAACATAATTATAGTGTTCAAGGTCGATTATATATAACATCAATATTATGCAATTCCTCTCTTTCCATAATTAGATTTATTCTACCAATTTCACAACTAACTCATTACCACATTAGGAAATCAATCAAATGATAAGTTATTCTAAATCTACATCTCATTGAATTCATGTCACAAACACATTTATCTATTTTCACTATGCGGAACAAGATAAGTGAAAGTGTAAGGAGTTGTGAGAGCATATATACATATCCACAACAATCATCTAATATAGTAAATAAAAAATCTAGCATAACATTAATGTCTATAATTGTCCAAAAACATCAAAACCACATAAAGTTCATAGTGCATCAAATTGATGAAACCAAAATAGAGTCAAGTTGGGTATGTCAATTAATAGGCCTCACAATGTCCTAGTGGTAACGACTAGAGGTATGAAATATCCCTTTCCGGATATTTACTAAATACCCTTAATATAAATCTTGCAGATTTAAAACCGGACAGTAAACCAATATTTGATATAAATTCCAGAACTTTAATCAATTTGTAACCAGCAGATATACAT
>MU227179.1:1706997-1734710 GCA_018584345.1 Thuja plicata
GTAAAACCTGCCTGAGTATTTGTGGAGCTCAAAAATGAAGAAGGACCTTATCCAGTCCTTAGCAATTAGGCTTTTCTTGTCTCTGAATCAGAATTAGAAGGTACAGGGTTCAAATAGACATTTCAAGTATTGTGGTTCGTACAAGAAAAATCCCTAACAACCTTCATCATCATTGAAATATGATATAGACAAGGAAGAGATATGGAAACCAAACTCATCATAATAGATTTGTGATATGACACTTTTTTGATGAGTTGATTAGGGAGGAATGATGGTGATGGATGGAAGACTCAAGCTCAGATTAGGAAGAAGGACTAACTCTAAAGAAGATGGAAAGAGGATGGGGGTGGCGAAGATAGCCCTACTAGTCTAAGATATGGGGGTCTAAAATGGAGGACCTGACTTTCTCATGCTTGACATAAATAGATATGAGCTTCATTTGATAATGTTTGGAAGATAGTTTCTCGGGACTAGGCAGTGACTACAACAAGTATGCCTTGGATTGTTTTTTTCTTTTGGAACAAGTGATGAGTTTTTTGGAAATTGTGAGAAAAAAAGTCTCACAAGAAGCAAAGCAACCTTGCAAGAAGCATGAAATGTCGATCTCCTTGGAAAAAGGACTTTAAAAACTTTCAGTTTTGTGTATGTTCAAGAACTGTTTTGCACAAGGGTTGCAACGCTGAACACACATACAATCACTTTCTACCTTAAGGATGCGGTGAGATTGAAAACCTTTGTCCACATACGTAGGCACACACACAAGAGATAATCAGAATACGGCTATCACCAAGCACAAGGCTCTAGTTATGATGTTGTATTAGCCGACTCCAAATTCTCAAGGTGGCAGAAATGTGCGAATTTCTTGGGGAAGTTACTATCTTCATTGCCCAGTCGATTATCAAGCTTTCAGGGATGGATCAGGTAGGTTGCTAGATTGATTAGTTGACAGTATTTTCATGGTGTCCCCACAATCAATTTGTATGACATGACTCACTTAAGAGCCTAGTTCAATCATGTCGATATGCTGGGGAGTTCACCCAGTCCGGACTACCATTGAACATGACCCGCCCGAGATTGAAAGGATATAGATTCCCTTTTGGTTAGCACCTTATTTATATATCGGCTGAAGGATTTACCGGTTTGGGGTTATTCTCTAGAAGGACTCGTGCTTCTTCTGGATAGGCCCCTCTAAGCAGATCTAAAGATTTTTCAAGAGTAGATCTACAAAAATGTTTGAACGGTCACAATCACCTTTCTCTTGCACCAATGACCATGAGAGCCAATGGGAGAGGATAGTGCATGGAGTAAGGTTGCGTTCTAAAAAATGATTTTGTGCAAGTGCACCAAAGACATCAAACACTTGATTGATTATCTGATAAGTTAGGCATGTTAGTAATAACTAAGAGGGGGGGTGAATTAGTGGCCTCAAAAATTTATCCTTAAACTTAACCACCAATCAATAAACCTTAGATTATTATGTCCCTACAAGATGCATGCCATGTGTTGACAGGACTTTGTGATTGGGTCCACCAATAGATGTAAGTTATCATCGGGTACCGGAGTACCAGTCAGCTTTGCCTGTAAAGGTTGTCCTGGGAAATAAGATTCCTCAAGCCTTCAAGCACGTGAGAGTCGGGTCTCGACAGTGCAGGAGCTTATTTGGGAAATGTGACTGTTTTGTTCGGGGGGATAGCTGGTTATCTTGGCTTGTCTTCTCTGGGGATTTAAGTGAGTGGGGTTTCCTGCAAGCGCTTGTTAACTTAACCAAATAAACTTCAAAAGATACTACAGAGTTAGAAATATTCCATCTACCTATAGTTATACTTAAACATTCAAAACATCAACAATGCTCTAACACACTATGCTAAATACTGAAGAAATACAGAACCATTAGCTCATGTTTAATCATAAGCAGGAAGAAAGGGGGGTCGTTAATCTACTTGAAGTATTAGAGCAAAGGACATAAGAACATAAAGCATGAAATACCATCAACCCAGAGATCAGAATGCTAAAAACTTCATTGATAGAACCCTTCCTTCTTCATTAACATATCTCTAGCAAGAACTGGTGCATGTTACAATGGTGGCTCCAAGGGAGCGTCAATCTACTAAAAGCTTTTAAAACTAAGGAGCATTGAGCTCTACAACTGAGAACTATGAAAACTAAAATACTATTAACTGTGGACTGTAAAATCATCAATTTCGCCAACCCTTGGAATGAGGCTGGACTTATTGTTTATACACAAGTTTTGACCTAAAATTAACCTAACTTACTTAACAATAGAATATTATTTTTGGTGGCCAGTACTACCTGCGCCATGCTACAAAAGACCTCAAGATGGAAAAGGTCTGACATGTCAGAAGAATAAGACAATAAGAGAAAAGAGGAGTGGAAGAATCAGCCTTGAGAAGAGAGCCAAGGGGAGAAAGAAGAAATTTGATCCCCCGGGGATCGAGGCTACATGCCTCATAAATGGGAAATAAATACCCTGTCTCCGATGTGCCAAGTGTAATGTAGAAGTGACGCCTTGGGAAGACCATCTGTCAAAAGCCTCTCGTTGAGCCGACGTGCCTTGTTACGGTTACCTATTCTTTGACACCTTTTATTGACTACCTTGAAAGTAATCGGCCAGCCTTGGGAACCGAGACATGGGTCACTTTAAAGAATTCCAAAAATAATACAGGATCCGGGACTCCGGGATCTGAGAACTCACGCCCCAAAGAATGAATACAAAAATTACATCTCCTGACAATCATCTCTGAAATCTGGAGGACCTTATTGTTCTTTAGTATCATTGAATGTCTGTAGGAGCTAGGTGATCCCATCTTCGTCTATGTCCTTAAGGATGGCCTGATGGTATTTGGCCACTTCCAATTGCTCGTCCAAATTTGGAACATTTTCCTTGAACTCTATGGCCATCTTGGTCGCATGATGGCTCTGAAGCACCATGCGAGTGAGCCTTGAAATTTTTGCTCCATCCATTCCCTCCAGGGATTCATACCGAAACTTCATTAGCTCATCAAAATTTCCCAGGACATATTCCTCCAGAGTGCATGTTTCAGTACTGAAGGGATCGGCTCCGAAGACCTTTGAGACAAATGACTTGTATAAATTGAAAGAATATTGAACTTCCTGGACTTTCTCCCCTACTAGTTGCTTGATTACCTACAATGTGAGGTCAAGTCTGGAGTGCTGAGTTTAGACAAAGTCAAAAGACTCCTCTCCTAAAATTTTGGCCTTAGAGACAATTTATTCTCTGAGTCCGATGAGTTCTTCCATCTCGGCCTTCCATGCCTCATAATTTTTGATATCTCCCTCCCAAATGGAGATAGTAGTTTCGGCTTGATGTAGAGTATTGTTGGCCACATACAAGTCTGGGAGTGTGTATGTTAAGAAACATCGGACGTTTCCCATCTGTTCTATAACCCACTCATCAACTGCATGGTCTTTTCTTTTCATTTCCCTTAATGAATCTATGTCACTCTGAGGGATCAGTGCATCGGATGCAAAGGTGCCCAAGGGAATGACAGTAAGAGGCTACGCGAGCTCCGTCAACAACCCCATGAGATTGGCATTCTTTTCTTTTTCTGCCCTGAATTTTTGGGCCACTTTTTCATAACGAGCCTCCACCGCCTTGGTCACCTCTTTCAATAGGTCAAGTTCACCCTATTTCCCTCTCTTCCCCAGTGATACCTCTGTGATTAAGTACTCATCAACCTTAGTCATTGCTTTGTCTATACCTGGGGAAGGTGTCGTAATTACCACGACTGTATCTCCGTCCGACCTAGTCTGAAGAGTATGGACTGTCTAGGATTTCTTGGTCTTGGGAGGGTCCTGCATTTGTGCCATCATCTTCACCAAGGAGAGATGGGCCTTGGGCATTTCCAGGGCCTTCCTCTTGCGAGACTCCACCAGCCATTGTGGTGGTAGGGGTGGCTTTGCAGCCAGGATCTGTTCCTGTGATTTCTCCCCAAGATCTTGTTGCGCCCCTTCGACAGTATGAGCCATCTCTGACTCCTTCCCTGTATCTTTAGGTTCACCAGTGATACTTACTCTGGTGGTACTTGCATCTTTTTCCCCGATGTCTACATCCTTGATGATGTTAGGATCATCATTTACTTCCCTGGGGTTCCTCTCCTTATCTTGTTGTTTTTCTTCATCAGTCTCTATCGCTGGGATGCTCTCTTCAATTGGTATATTCTCTGGAAGTGGGGAAGGTGTCAGGCCAAGATTCAACATTTGGGCCATTGTGATCACTTCCCCAAATGTTACTTTTGGAGGTGGTGTTTGGAGCACAACAGTTGGGGTCACAGTTGTTCCCGTGGGTCTGGTTTCCCCAACTGATGCCATTTGCTCATCCTGTGTCTATCCGCCCTCCTCAATCCCTGTAACCTATATCTCTAGGACTTCGGAGGTATCCACCTATTCCTCTCCTTTTTCTTCTTCTATCTAGGCTTCCTGCTCTTGTGCAGGCTCTGGCTCCGGGAGTTCGTCCTATGCGGTGATTTCTTCCACTGACTTTATGATATCCCCCTACAAGTTTCCAAATTCATCAGTTCCAAATAAATCATAAAATTCATCATGGGGAGGGGGGTTCTCCGTGATATCCTTTGGATCTTTGTCTGGCTCCAGAGAATCAGAAGAAACAATTTGTACTTCTGGGATGCTTGGCATCCCAAGTTCTGGCTCCGCCCTTGGTTGAGAGTTGGTTTTCTTTTTCTTTCTCCTGGTTACCAAAGGGGCTTTGCATCCATTAGAGCTGCCTGCTCCTCTTCCAATTTGGATCTTGTCACTTGAACCATTAGTGCTTCCAGCAAAGGGGAAGAGGGAGGACGAACGGGCCCGGTCATGAGTACCTGGGTGGCCAACTGCATGATCAATTTATCTTTCATCTGTCGGGAGACCGCCAACATCTATTGTATTTAATCTTCTCTGAGGACCGTAGATGGGGTTTGAGACAGGGTCCCCATTATTCTTTTTCCTTTATCCTCCCCCTGTGAGGAGGTTCCAGCCCTAGAAGTCAGGGTCTACACTATTGGGCCAACTCTGTATGTGCTCCCTGGACACGCCCTTTTGAAATAAGTGTGGCTGCGTTTGACCACGTTGCGAGTGATATCATCAATATTTGGCCCCTCCTAGGTGTTCCAATCTATTGGAGGGAGAGCCATCTTGTCTATTCCCTTCTCTTTATACTGAGGGTCTATCATGGACCCGGTGTCCGAAAAGTCACCTGGGAATTTATGAAGCTTTAACCTTTCCATCATCCCCATTGTCATCCGGATGAAGTGCCGGCTCCAGACTTCAAAATCATCTTGGAAATATTCCTAGAAGTCCTCCATGTGGAATATATGGGGCTTTGATGCCCGAGGAAGCATCATTGCTATTTTACCTAGCGGATCAAAGTTCTTCCGCTCCAGATAGAATTTTGTCAAGCCCAAGCTTTTAAGCTCGTTGTCCACCTCTTTGGCTGCGGCCAAACTACACATGTAATTCCCATAGGTAATTGGGAATGGAACATTGACCACCTTCTTCACAGTGTAGAGGGCGTTTAGTTCCAAGATATGTCGACAGTATTCCAAAAGAATTATTTTGTTCCCACAATGCTTGGGCAACAAATAGGGTTTCCTAGAGAATCCGGTTACCAGAATGTAAGTATGCTACTGGAACTGGATATAGTAGTGGCCATAACTTATAACCAAATCCATTGCCTCTTTAGAGAGGTGGTACCTGGCATCCCGGGTAGGTGTGAGAAGATTGTAGTAGATGAAGGCATCGTTCACTCGACAAAAGCTAAGGAAACTAGCCTCCCATTGAATTTGTGGGAAATAATCTCAGAGAGCCTTTTGGCCTGGGCCAACCCCAAGTACACATGATGTGAGTAGCCCATTTGTGGTGAGGCATTTTTGTGCTAGGGCCCATAGAACATAGGATTTCATATAGAATTTAGAGGTTCGGGCCACCTGAAGGAACTATGAGTCCACATGGTTTGAAATGATGGTGGCCCAATCAAAATATTGTTTGCTGGTGGAAATGCCTAATAGAAAGTAATACATCCATCCTAAGAATTCCCAGGCATGGGGTTTCCCAAAGATCCTGCATAATGCTATGATCCCCATCTGGATGCTTTCCTTGAATTCAGATATGGGGATTTCCAACTTCATTCTTTTGGAATCTTTCTTTGGGGTCTTCAGCCATTTGTTATTCAGATATTGTCAAGCCATAACCTCTAGCTGTTGAAATTGTTTGAAGGCATTGGATAGGGTGATAATGACTATTTTTTCAAATTTAGGGATCCCCAAACTTGTCCAAAAAGTTACGGCGTCCAGGGAGACCATGGGTGTAGGATATCCGATCGGGATCGGGGCGATGAGCATGACGGCCTAGATGGAGGAGTTATAGTGTGCTACAAGGGTGAGAATGAGTTCCAGGGCTTGCATTGAACATGGGAAGCAAGCAGCCTTTAGAATCCCAGATTCTCTAACGTTGGTGGCTAATTGGTCCCCGACTGTTCGTTGGATGAACATAATTTTGACCAGGGCCTGCATTTCTGCCAGCATTCTGATGCTGGTGTAAGTGATCAACTGGACCTTGGATGTAATTTTGATCCTATAAGGGTATTGTCCTTCAAATATTTCATGCTGAGGGGAAGCTTTTCCACGGCCCTCTCATTCTTAGACCTTACGACTTCCCTGGTGACTGCCATGGTGGGGAGATCCGGACTCCTAGGTGGAGAAGATGCAGATGCCTCCGACATAGTGAAAGTGTGATGTTTGAAAACCTACAAGGTAAGGTGATCATCAAAATTTTCATAAGATAAAATGCTACTCCAGATTCTAGAGAGCTTACCACTGCATTGCAAACTTCACCTAAAAAGTTAGTTTACATCAAAATTCAGGAAAGACATGCATAAAATGTAGACTTGGGAATTCAACTACTACCTGGGCATGAGTATTTCAGCATGTTTGAGAGAAGTAATATATAGGCTTGGTGAGGACGTATGGCCTAGAGTCTGGAAAACTAGCCGTTGGGAGACATGATCAAAAGATGAGCTGTCAGGCTTACATGGGTGTCACATGGTCATGCAATAAATAGGTGTTATGGTGAGGATAGTGCCGACTATCTAAACACATGAGAGATGAGAGCCACTTGGCAGATATTAAATGTGTGCATGGGAAATAAATGCACCATAAAGACTGATTCGACGACGGAGAGAGAAAATTCCATGGTTGAAACCAGCCAAGAGCCGAGTTCCAACCACGTGGTATTCCGCCATGTGGGTGAGCTCACAAAACTCAGAAAACCAGACAAGAGCATGGTGAGCTTGACCCAAAATGGAAGGATATACACTAGATATATATAGGAATTTATAGAGGGCCAAAGGTCGAAACATATATACATTAAGAGAATAATATTTACAATCTTTTTACAAACTATTTACACTATTATACACATTTACATAGACTACCCTAAGACTAAACAGTGCATGCATTAATCTACAACTTCCCAGAGGGTGGACAACCCTCTCGCAGAGCCAACCCACCAACGAGAGGCAAACCAAAAACACAAAGCACAGAGGGCAAGCCAGCAAAATGAATGAAACAAAACCAAAAACAAAAGAGAACAACCAGGGAAACCAGGAAACAACAAGAAAAGCGGAGAACAAACTGAGAGCCTACCTAAAAATTCAAAGAACAACAGGGAAGAAGCATACCAGGAGCACTCCTACAATAAGTCCTACCTTAAAACGATCACAAAAATACACCTTGAATCAACTGGTAATCATCCACTAAACATAGAGTAATTTGCAGCTTAAAATTGCCTTAATTCGCCTTGAATTGCTCTGAATGCACAAGTGTTTTTAATCACGGTAATTTTAAAAGTGGCATGTAATTCCTATTTCTACCCAAGGTAAAAGCAAGTTACCATCTTCTCCGCAAATGCCAGAATAGATAGACCTCCAGACTCCGGGCCCAGGGATTCCATGCAACCATACCTTCTCGCGAGGAGAAGACATCATGACAGGGAATCTCCTGTTCTGGAATCCAGCTCTGGAAAGAAAAACATACTCCAAGCCTAGGTCCCGGAGACACGAAAGACAAAAGCATAAAGAAAACAAACCTCATAGGAGGGAAAACCCGGAGAAGGAAACAAAGAAAATAGAAGACAAGGCAAGAGCCAAAAAGAAAAGAGGGGACCCAAAATTTTGCACACAAAATGTAGGGATGGGTATGCAGGGCATAACAAATGGCGACTATCTGGGATGAATGCCTTAGTGCATTTGAGAAACGCAGAATCTCTAGTTAGCAAAACTAGAACCAATCGTTACTTGGAGCATCCTGCTTGCAAGGTGCAAAGTGTTTGAGAAAATCCGGCCCATACATTATTCAATCCATGGTCTTTTGTCAGTTGTGAAGTGTGTGCTTTGAAAGAAAATCAAGCTGATGACCTATGGGAGAAGCAGAGAAGAGGCACTAAATACATCAATCCAAAGTCATCAAATTTTCTCATTTCCCTCGGATACCAGAGTTTCTTCATTCTTTTGTTTCCTTATCATTTTATTCTTTTCTGGATGGGAAGGCGGTACTTCTTTCACCATTAAGCTTAAGCTTAGCTAAATCTAACGGTGGTACTTCTTTCACCCTTCCATCCACCTTCATTCACTAATTAGGGAAGAAAAAATCTAGACCTGGGAAGAGTTTAAATGTTTTTCAGACTTGGGCCTATAAACTAGTGCGACCGATCTACTCTCGGTGTGTCTAATTACTTGTTCCTTTTGATTTTGATTTAACTAATTTCCAGACTTTCGGGGATGAACCCGATGAAGATTACTCATATCTTGTTACCCAACTTACAAAATAACTCTGGAGACCAGACTAATTCCACCATGCTAGTAATAGATTATGAGTTCACCATAATGCAAAAGGTACCATCCTGGAGACTAGATGTCATGCGAAGCATACCAGCCTACAAAAAAAAGGGGGGAGCAAAACATTGGGGACCCAGAAAAGAAAGAGAAAAGATGAAAAGAAAATGAAAAGAAAAGGTGCGGTCCTGGAGGACAGCCAACAATACTATTTACAAGACAAGGCACCCCAAACGGTGCACTGGGGAAGAAATATTTACAAGTGGACAAACTTACATATAGTACAACTCTAGACAACCTACCTTACTCAAAATAATATTTGAGAAACTGTCCATTGATGAGCAATGGAATGAATTCTCTGGTCATGATATTGAGGTGGTAGGTTTTTTCCCTGCAGATCTCTGAGATCAAATATGGTCCAATCTAGAGCCGTCAAAATTTGGTGTGCTTTCCTTTCTTTTCCCGGGCCTTATCCCACAAGAAGACCAAGTCTGAAATATGAAAGGCCTTATACTAGGCTCTTTGGTCAAACCATCATTTCACCACTACTTGGTGACACAAAAAATGTTCAAGGGCCACGTCTCTTTATTCTTCTATTCACACCAGATTTAGGAGCCGAACCTCCACGATATTTTCCCAGTTGCTGAATTCCTGCATAAACTCTAAAACTGGGATTTGTAGGTTAATGGGGAATACTGGGTTCTGGCCATAAAAAAAATGGAATGGGGATGTCCCCAGGGTAGCCTTAACTCAAATAAGATCCACCTAGAGGGTGAATCTTAGCTTTTGGTGCCAGTCCTAGGGATTATGTTCTAACAGATGTTTGATCACTTCAAGCAAATTTTTGTTCGTTGATTCAACAACACTGTTTCCCTGGTGGTAATAGTTGCTGGAGAACTTCAAAGTGATCTTCCTGTCATAGGTTCATTCAAGAAATTATGCTGAAGAAAATGCCAGACCATTGTCACATACTATAGAAAAGGGCGTTCCAAATCTTGTGACGATGTTTTCTTCCAGGAATTTTATGACTACATCTGCCGTGTTGTTTTTACAAGGTATTGCTTCAAACCAACGGGTGCAGTAGTTAGTAGCAGTTAGAATGTACCAATGGTTGGTAGACAAGTTAGGGTTGATTTCCCTGATAAAGTCAATTGCCCATTGGGAAAAAGGTCTAGCTTCGCAGACCGGCTTCAAAGGCATAGCTGGGTTTCACTCACGATGTGCCACAGTTTGGCAAGTATGGCACTTCCTGATGTGAGTGTAGACATCTTTAATGATACAGGGCCAATAATATCTGACCTGAAGAATCTGATGGGTAGTGGCGTCAGCTAAGCCATGCCCGGTTCTAAACTGCCTATGGAATTCTTTGATTATCCTCGCAGCTTGTACCCTATCAATTAACCGAAGGTACAATCCCTCATAGTTCCTATGAAAAAGTGTGGCATTTTTTATCATGAAGTGTGCGCTTTTCAACCACAGGGTGCGACATTTGTTTGGAGGCAATCCCTTCGGGCATATGTTATTCAACAACAAGTACACCAAGTCTGTGTACCATGGATCCTGAGTGATGGACTCCATGGTATATGTTTTACATTTGATGTGGGGAGTCTCTTCTGCCATCGCTCTACATAGTCCCTGGCCTCGGACTATCTTCATGGGTTACATTTCCAAATCGTATTCCTGGAGAATGGCCATCCATTTCCCCCGTCTCTCACCCAAGTCACTCTGCATGAGTAGGGATTTTACTGCCTGGTCTGGGATGATAGCATGCACTTTTCTCCAAAGAATATAATGTTAGAATTTCTTCACGGCGCGAATGAGAGAAAAGGCCTGCTTTTCCAAAGGCAAATACCAGACTTTGGCATTCTTAAAGGGGGAGCTCATGAAATCTATTGGTCGTTCTTCCCCTTTGACCTTCTAGGTCAATACTACCATGCAAGAATGCGGCAAAGAAAAGGAATATATGTAAAAAGGGAGGGAATAGTCTGGACTAGCTAGAACTGGTGCCTCCATTATCGTTTGTTTAATCTTGGAAAACACCCGCTTTGCTTCAGGGCTCCACTCAATTTTGGTATCTTTCTTCATCATCTCGTTGAGTGGTTTTACAACCTTGGCAAATCTAGTGATGAACCACCGGACAAAGTTGATCTTTCCAAAGAAATACCTCATTTCCTTCTTACTGCCGGGCATTTGTAAGTTTAGCGGTGCTTCAACTCTCTCAGGGTTAATGGATATACCCTTCTCGAAGATAATATGCCTAAGAAACTTCCCTTTAGTGACCCCGAATATGCATTTCTTAGGGTTGAGGGATATTTCATACTGGCGACATCTCTTTCAAATCCAGGCGAGGTGGGCAGAGTGATCACGCATGTCCCAAGAAAAGATGGTCAAGTCATCCATGTAGATGATTATGCACCAGTTCACAAGGCCCTCGAACACAATGTCCATAGCCTTTTGAAATGTGGCCCCTATGTTGATCAGGCCAAAGGGCATTCTCCGGTAGGCAAACGTTCTCCACTTAGTGGTGAATGCAGTTTTGTCTCTATCCTCATATTTAACCATGACTTGGTTATACCTGAAGTACCCATCTAAGAAGGACATCATTTGTGATCTGTTCACAATTTTCAATACCTCATCCAGCTAGGGGAGAGGGTGATTATCTTTCTTTGATGCTTTGTTCAAATTTTGAAAATCCACGCAAAGGAAAATCTCGCCACTTTTCTTCCTTACATGGACAAGGTTGGAAATCCATGTAGTATGCCAGATTGGAAAGATTATCCAGGCTGATATTAGTTTTTGAACCTCCTAATAAATCAAAGGCTTGATTAGTGCATTGACTGGTTGTTTCTTTTTCCAAAAAGGCTTAGCATCAGGTTTGAGTGGGATAGTATGGGTCATGATGGATATATCGTATGTCTTTAGATCCTCATACCCCCATGTGATCACATCAATGTATTCTCGGAGAACCGTGAGAATCTTCTCCTTCTCCTCAAGGGAGCAGGAGGTGCCAATGTGTATCATTTTCTCTTCACTGGGCTGGCTGATGTTCACTTTCTTAAATTTTCCTCCCTCAGAGGAGGCAGATGTCTTTTCCCAGTCTCGAGGGTTTGATTCAAAGATTTTTTCAAGTGTGAGCATCCCTTTTGGAATGGTGTTGGTTGGTAGGTCCATGATCCCCTCATCTTCATCACCCTGTCAAGTATCATCGTGATCTCTCTTCCACTATCTGGTCCTCAAAGGCACCAACATTAGCCATGAAGGCTAGGATATGTTGATCATCCTCAAAGACCTAAAAATGGGTGAAATTATTTGGAATAAACGGGGTGGGGATCATCTCAACATAGAATCTCCAGAGTCGCGAGCCAGCCATTGGCTCAAGTGTGCTGGTAGAAATAGCAAGGGCATCCGGGACATAATTCCCTCTTCGGGGAATAAGATCGATACCAAAGGCATAAAAATCTTCAATAAGGCTCCATGCCCGGTTGTGGTATGCAGCCAGCCTCTTATCGTGATAGGTATATTGACTTTGGACTTGTTTAATGATCAACTCTGAATCACCTAGGGCCCGGAGGTGAGTGATTCCTTTCCTTAGTGCAAATAGGAGTCTGAAGACCAAAGCCTCATACTCCATGACGTTATTTATGCAGTTGAACTATAGCCTGTAGGACACGAGGAAGGATTTTCCCCATAGGTTGATTAATTCCACTCTGGCCCCATAGCCTTATTTGGACCGGGACCTATCAAACTTAAGGGTCCACAAGTCATCGTTTGTTATCTGGGGTTGGGAAGATGGAGTGGTCTTTGGATTATTCTTGGGAGGGTTGGGAGGTTTTTCCTTCGGCACTTATGGTACGTCGGTGAGGTTTGTCTCTAGAGGAATTTTTAATTGTGATTCCCAGACACATGGCATTGAGAAGGCGCTACTAGTGGAAGCACTAGGTCCTAGGGAATCAGCTATGTGTTCTTTCCTTTGGAGGGCATTGATGTGCCGGGTAGCAGTGACAAGGCATGGTTCACACTCTAGCTCTGAATGCTTTTGGTAATGTTCCTAGCACTAGGTGCTAGACAAGAGTGTGGAGGGGGTCGCTGTGGCACCCTAAGAGTTAACCTCAACCTTCAATTTTTGTTCCAGATCTTGGGTTCTCTGTGAAACTATGGGGTCCTCCCCGGGGTGAAATTAAATGTCAAGATCTCAAGGGGTTGGTATACCCTAGGGGAAGTCTCAAAGAAGAGGACCTCATTCACCCTTCCAACCTCGGTGAGGGCCTGTTTCATTCGGGTCTCACTTTCAACCCAGACCTTGTTAGATTATCCTTCCCAGGGGAGCCACAAGTGGGAAAAGTTGGTCAAGAAGTATCCATTCAGGGACTTGGACCAATTGCAACTTAGTAACATCCCATAAGTCTCTGGGATTTCCACCACTTGGATTTTGATTGTACTCGCTATGCTGGGGTCCTGGATGAGTTGAATCTGGACATTCTTCAGTTCACCCACCATTCTTACAGTTGTTTTATCCAGTTGGATTACTGCACTATTAGACGGGGTGGGTTAGAATCTGAGCTTCTGGCATATGGATAAAGGCATGATGTTGCCCAAAGCCTTGACATCTACTAGGAATTTGTGTATATTCTTTCCTTGTATGTTCAAGCCTAGCAGGAAGGGAGGATCTTTAGTGTTTCCCTGGAAGACAGCCGCATTGGTGTCCTCAATAGAGACAGTCTTAGGTGGGCGACTGACGGCTTCTGGGTTTCCCAAGAGCTTTAGAAGGGACTTCTTCTACTCAAGATAGTTAAGTAAAACCTCCATCAAGGTCATGGAGGTGGTGGTCTATTCCAACGCCTTCATGATGTCAAACCTTCCTCCTGGGAATTGGTGGCTTCCCTCGATTGGGTCCTTGGCTTGGTTAGAGCCAGGGCCTTTTGGAGGGAAGGACCGATTATTCATGTTTTCCTGGGAAGGAGTATCCATGGGAGGTGTGGGCATGTAAACTGGTCCCTTAGCAGCCTGAATCTGAGTGTTGTAGGGAGTTCGTGGGTTGGTGAAGGCATTGACCTCAAAGGTCGGAATAGATTTTTCAAAGAACCCTTGTAGTTTGGGTTCTTCTTCATCTTCTCTGCCTATTCCAAAGAATACGGTCTCACAAGAAATGCACCGTGAGTGGGCTCTTGTATAGGAGGCTCTGGGGGAGTAGGATCAGAAGCTTGTTATCTGCCTAACTAGGAAATCATGACGACTTTCTCTAGCATGGCACAATTTACCTCATTGTGAGAGCCTATGTCATGTAATCTACACCATTTGGTCATGGGCTAGAAGTCTGTGACTAGCATGAAATGAGAAGGTCCAACACCACCCTAATTGGTGCTTTGGTTCGGGGGCAGACCTCCGGTACTAGCATTGTTATTCCATTGTTATTGGTTGGGTCGAGGCTCGTTGTTGTAGTTTCTTCCTCCGGTATTTTTATTTTTTTGGCCATAGAAAATATTCCCTCTCTGGGAGTTGGTGTTGTGGGGTGCAAAGGACCCCACCTTTAGTTGACCCATGTCCACAGTTAGTGTAGACAACACTCGCCAGAGGGATTCAACCTTGGCGGTCAACTAGGTATTCACATCACAATGTGACGGTTGTTGTTGTTGGTTCCCTAGGAAAGTGGCAACATTCGCCAGATTCGAGGGCAACAATCCTCCAGCTGTGGATGACTGAAAGAAGGGCACTCTGGGTGGTTGTGTCTATGGTTGTTGAATTTGCTGTGGCTGGTTCCAGGGAAAAGATTCCAGGCCCAGTGTTCTATGGGTTTGAGATGGATATACATACCAGGCCTGTTGGTCTATCGGTGGTGGCAGGGGATTCATGGCAATCACGGGGGCACCCATCACTTGATTGGGGTTATATCCCTTGACGTAAGAAGTTCCATCAGGTATTATGTTGAATGTCATGCTCTGCCCAATCCCACCTGAGGATTTGTTAAGACCACGGGACAATTCTAAGGCCAGGTTGTAAACCTTTGCCAAAGTATCCCAGTCACCGAGGGTGGTAGTTCTCTAGAGGAGATTGGCGACCAAGCGGCCATCATGTTGAGATAGGTCTGGATAGTCACGTCTGCGGATGGGATGAAGGGGCCTGTGCACCGCTTCAAGGTGCATTGGAACCGGTGGTTGAATGCTACAAGGGGCTCATTCAGTTTCTTCCTAATAGAAATGAACTGGCTATGGGACCACACTGGAACCACATGTACATGGAAGGTAGCTAGGAAGGTGTCCTCCATGTCTTGCAAACTGTTGATGGAGTTGGCGGGAAGGTTAAGGTACCAGTTCAACTCGTTCTATCCCAGGGACAGAGGGAACATCTGGGTCACAATGTCTTGATGTTGGATCAGGTGTCGGTTCATGGCATCTTTGTATGTCTGCAGATGCTCTTCTATGGTTTGCAAGCCTAAGTGCTCATATCGGGGAAAAATATTTTCTAGGTGCAAAGGTAAATTGTTGGCTGCATGCAGAAAAGTTCCCATTGGAGACCTAGTATTTCCAAAATACGCAGCCATTGGGGGTGTTGGATTTTGACAAGGTTGAGCATTAATTCCCGGGGTCATCTAGGGGGTTTGGGTATTCTGTGGTATGCTAGATCCCTAGACAATGGTGGTCGACTTGGCTTTCGGGGTCCTTTTCTTTCAAGCGGGAGGCTCGAGCTCGACAAACCTTCCAGGATTGGGAGTTGATCTAAGGACTCTTTCAAATCTTACTGGTGAAAATGATCCAATCCCACTGAAGGCTTGAATCCTAAAACTATGGCTTGGGGAACCCTCAGGCGGTGTAAAATATTAATCCTTAGAGGGGGATGAGTTCATGCCCTCCTTCTAGCACTAGTTTCTGTTGACAGGAATTTGTGACCAGGTCTGCCAATAGATGTAAGTTGTCATCGGGTACCGGAGTACCAGCCAACTTCACATGTAAACATTGTCCAGAGAAATGAGATTCCCCAGGCCTTCAAGCATGTGAGAGTCGGGTCTCGATAGTGCGGGAGCTTAGTTGGGAAATGTGACTGTTTTGTTTGGGGGGATAGCTGGTTATCTTGGCTCGTCTTCTCTGGGGATTTAAGTGAGTGGGGTTTCCTACAAGCGCTTGTTAACTTAACCAAATAAACTTCAAAAGATACTGCAGAGTTAGAAATATTCCATCTACCTATAGTTATACTTAAACATTCAAAACATCAACAATGCTCTAACACACTACGGTAAATATTGAAGAAATACAGAACCATCAGCTCATATTTAATCAATAGCAGGAAGAAAGGGAGGTCATTAATCTACTTGAAGTATTAGAGAAAAGGACATAAGAACATAAAGCATGAAATACCATCAACCCAGAGATCAGAATGCTAACAACTTCATTGATAGAACCCTTCATTCTTCATTAACATATCTCTAGCAAGCACTGGTGTGTGTTACAATGGTGGCTCCAAGGGAGCATCAAACTAATAAAAGCTTTTAAAACTAAGGAGCATTGAGCTTTGCAACTGAGAATTGAGAAAAGTAAAATGCTATTAACAGTGGACTACAAAATCATCAATTTCACCGACCCTTGGAATGAGGCTGGACTTGTTATTTGTACACAAGTTTTGACCAAAAATTAACCTAACTTACTTAACAATAGAATATTGTTTCCAGTGGTCGGTACTACCTGCGCCATGCTACAAAAGACCTCGAGATGGAAAAGGTCTAACATGTCAAAAGAATAAGACAAGAAAAGAGGAGTGGAAGAATCGGCCTCGAGAAGAGAGTCAGGGGGAGAAAGAAGAAATCTGATCCCCTGAGGATCGAGGCTACATGCCTCATAAATGGGAAAGTGATGCCCTATCTATGATGTGCTAGGTGTAATGTAGAAGCAGCACCTTGGGAAGACCATCTATCAGAAGCCTCTCATCGAGCTGAGATGCCTTGTTGCGGTTACCTATTCTCTAACACCTTTTATTGACTACCTTGAAAGTGACCGGTCGGCCTTGGGAACTGGGACACGAGTCACTTTAAAGAATTCCAAAAATAATACTAGATCTGGGACTCCGACATCTAGGAGCTCGCTCCCCAAAGAATGAATACAAAAATTACATCTCCTGATGATCATCTCTGGAATCTGGAGGACCTTATTGTTCTTTAGTATCATTGAATGTTTGTAGGAGTTGGGCGATCCCATCTTCGTCTATGTCCTTAAGGCCAGCTCGACGGTATTTGGCCACTTCCAATTGCTCATCCAAATCTGGAACATTTGCCTTGAACTCTACAGCCATCTTGGTCGCATCATGACTCTAAAGCACCATGCGAGTGAGCCTTGACATTTTTTCTCCATCCATTCTCTCTAGGGATTCATACCAAGACTCCATTAGCTCGTCAAACTTTCCTAGGACATATTCCTCTGGAGTGCATGTTTCAGTGATGAAGGGATCAGCTCCGGAGACCTTTGAGATGAATGAGTTGTATAAATTGAAAGAATATTGAACTTCCTGGACGTTGTCGCACATCTCCCCTACCAGTTTCTTGATTACCACCAATATGAGGTCAAGCCTGGAGTGTTGGGTCTGGACAAAGTCAAAAGACTCCTCTCCTAAAATTCTGGCCTCGAAGACAATAGCTTCTCTGATGCCGATGAGTTCTTCCATCTCGGCCTTCCATGCCTCATAATTTTTTATATCTCCCTCCCAGATGGAGATAGTAGTTTTGGCCTAATGTAGAGTATTGCTGGCTGCATACAAGTCCAGGAGTGTGGATGTTAAGAAATGCCAGACATTTCCCACCTATTCTATAACCCACTCATCAACTGCTTGGTATTTTCTTTTCATTACCTTTAATGAATCTATTTCACTCTGAGGGAGCGGTGTGTCAGATGCGAAGGAACCCGGGGGAATGACATTAAGAGGCTACGTGAGCTCTGTCAGCAACCCCATGAGATTGGCATTCTTTTCTTTTTCTGCCCTAAATTTCTGGGCCTCTTTTTAATAACAAGCCTCCACCATCTTGGTCGCCTCTTTCAACAAGTCAAGTTCACCATGTTTCCCTCTCTTCCCCAGTGATACCTCATTGATTGAGTACTCATCGGCCTTAGCCATTGCTTCATTTATACCTGGGGAAGGTGTCGCAATTACCACGACTGTATCTCCGCCTAGCCCAGTTTGAAGAGTATAAACTATGCGAGATTTCATGGTCTTGGGAGGGTCTTGCATTTGCACCATCATCTCTACTAGGGAGAGATGGGCCTTGGGTGTCATCGGGGCCTTCCTCTTGTGATACTCCACTAGCCATTATGGTGGTAGGGGTGGCTTTGCAGCCAGGATTTGTTCCTGTGATTTCTTCCTGGGAGCTTGTTGCGCCCCTTCGATAGTATGAGCCATCTCTGACTCCTTCCCTATATCTTTAGGTTCACCAGCGATACTTACTCTGGTGGTACTTTCATCTTTTGCCCCAATGTCTACATCCTTGATGATGTTAGGATCATCATTTACTTCCCCGGGGTTCCTCTCCTTATCATGTTGTTGTTCTTCATCAGCCTCTATTGCTGGGATGCTCTCTTCAACTAGTATATTCTCTGGAGGTGGGGGAGGCATCGGGCCAAGATTCAACATTTGGGCTGCTATGATCACTTCCCCAAATGTTACTTTCGGAGGTGGTGTTAAGAGAAAGACAGTTGGGGTCACGGTTGTTCCCATGGGTCCGGTTTCCCTAATTGATGCCATTTTCTCATCCTATGTCTATCTGTCCTCCTCAGTCCTTGTAACATGTATCTCTAGGACTTTGGATGTATCCACCTATTCATGTACTTTTTCTACTTCTGTCCGAGCTTCGTGCTCTTGTGCAGGCTCTGGCTTTGGGAGTTCATCTTGTGCGGCGATTTCTTCTGCTGACTTTATGATATCCCCCTGCAAGTTTCCAAATTTATCAGTTCCAAATAAATCTTCAAATTCATCATGGGGAGGGGGTTCTCTGGGATATCTTTTGGCTCTTTTTCTAGCTCCGGGGAGTCAAAAGAAATAATTTGTACTTCTGGGATGCTTGGCATCCCAAGTTCTAGCTCTGCCCTTGGTTGAGAGTTGGTTTTCTTTTTCTTTCTCGTGGTTACCAAAGGGGCACTACATCCATTAGAGCTACCTTCTCCTCTTCTTCTCCAGATCCTATCACTCAGACCATTAGTGCTGCCAGTGAAGGGGAAGAGGGGGGACGAACGGGCCTGGTCATGAGTATCGGGGTGGCTAACCGCGTGATCAGTTTATCTTTCATCTGTTGGGAGACCACCAGTGTCTATTGTGTTTTTTCTTATCTAGGGACCATAGATGGGGTTTGTGATAGGTTCCCCATTATTCTTTTTCCTTTATCCTCCACCTGTGAGGAGGTTTCGGCCCCATAATTCAGGGTCTGCACTGTCGGGCCAACTCTACGTGTGCTCCCTGGACACGCCCTTTTGAAATAAGCATGGCTACATTTGACCCTGTCATGAGTGATATCCTTAATAGTTGTCCCCTCCTGGGTGCTCCAATCTAACAGAGGGAGAGTCATCTTGTCTATTCCCTTCTCTTTATACTAAGGGTCTATCGTGGACCCGATGTCCGAAAAGTCCCGTGGGAATTTATGAAGCTTTAACCTTTCCATCATCCCCATTGTCATCCAGACGAAGTGCCGGCTCCAGACTTCAAAATCATCTTGGCAATCTTCCCAGAAGTCCTCCATGTGGAATATATGGGGCTCTGATGCCCGGGGAAGCGTCGTTGCTATTTAACCTAGCGGATCAAAGTTCTTCTGCTCCAGATAGAATTCTGTCAAGCCCAAGCTTTTAAGCTCGTTGTCCGCCTCTTTGGCTACGGCCAGACTACACATGTAATTCCCACAGGTGATTGGGAATGGAACATTGACCACCTTCTTCACAGTGTAGAGGGCGTCTAGTTCTAGGATCTGCCGGCAGTATTCCAAAATAATTATTTTTTTTCCCACAATGCTTGGGCAACAAATAGGGTTTCCCAGAGAATCCAATTTTCCAAATGTAAGTATGCTGCTGGAACTGGATATAGTAGTGGTCATAACTTCTGACCAAATTTATTGCCTCTTTAGAGAGGCGATACCCAACATTGTGGGTAGGTGTGAGAAGACTGTAGTAGACGAAGGCATCATTCACTCAATAGAAGCTGCGGAAACTAGCCTCCCATTAAATTTGTAGGAAATAATCCCAGGGAGCCTTTTGTCCCGGGCCAACCCCAAGTACACCTAATGTGAGCAGCCCATTTATGGCGGGGCGTTGTTGTGCTAGGCCCCAGAGAACATAGGACATCATATATAATTTAGAGGTCCGGGCCACCTAAAGTAACTGTGAGTCCACATTGTTTGAAATGATGGCGGCCCAATCAAAATATTCTTTGCTGGTGGAAATGCCTAATAGGAAGTAATAAATCCATCCTAAGAATACCCGGGCATGGGGTTACCCAAAGATCCTGCATAATGCTATGATCCCCATCTGGATGCTTTCCTTGAATTTGGATATGGGCATTTCCAACTTCATTCTTTTGAAATCTTTCTTTGGGGTCTTCAACCATTTGTTATTCAAATATTGTCAGGCCATAACGTCTAGCTGCTAAAATTCTCCCAAGGCATCAGATCGGGTGACGATGGCTACTTCATCAAATTGAGGGATCCCCAAACCTACCCAAAAAGTTGCAGCATCTAGGGAGACCATGGGTGTAGGATATTCGGTCAGGACCGGGGCAGCGAGCATGATGGCCCAGACAGAGGAGTTATAGTGTGCTGCAAGGGTGAGAATGAGTTTTGTGGCTTGCAAAAAACATGGGAAGCAAGCGACCTATAGAATCCCGTATTCTCCAACATTGATGGCCAACTGGTCCTCGACCGTTCGTTGGATGAACATCATTTTGACCAGGGCCTGGATTTTTTCCCACATTCTGACGCTGGTGTCGGTGATCAACTGGACCTTGGACTTGATTTTTGATCATGTAAGGGTATTGTCCTTCAAATATTTCATGCTGAGGGGAAGCTTTTCCAGGGCCCTCTCATTCTTAGAGCTGACGGCTTCCTTGGTGACTGTCGTGGTGGGTAGATCCAGACTCCCGGGTGGAGAAGATGTAGATGCCTCTGACATAGTGAAAGTGTGATGTTTTAAAACCTGCAAGGTAAGGCGATCGTCAGAATTTTCATAAGATAAAATGCTATATCGAATTCTGGAGAACTTACCACTGCATTGCACACTTCACCTGAAAAGTTAGTTTACGTCAAAATCTGGGAAAGACATGCATAAAATGTAGACTTTGGAATTCAACTAATATCTAGGCCCAGGGATTTCAGCATGTTTGACAGAAGTAAGATATAGGTTGGGCAAGGATGTAGGGCCCAGAGTTTGGAAAACTAGCCATTGGGAGACATGACCAGAAGATGAGTTGTCAGGCTTACGTGGGTGTCACATGGTCATGCAATAAATAGACATTATGGTGAGGATGTCACCAACTGTCTAAATGTGTAAGAGATGAGAGCCACTTCGTGGATCTTAAATGCATGCACAAGAAATAAATGCACCATAAAGAATGATTTGATGGCGGAGAGAGAAACCGCCATGGTTGAAACCAGCCAAGAGCCGAGTTCCAACCAGGTGGTATTCCACCATGTGGGTGAGCTCACAAAATTTGGAAAACCAGATAAGAGCACGGCGAGCTCGACCCAAAATAGAAGGATATACACTAGATATATATAGGAAGTTATAGAGGGACAAAGGCTGAAACATATATATATTAAGAGAATAGTATTTAGAAGATTTTTACAAACTATTTACATTATTATACACATTTACATAGACTACCCTAAGACTAAACAGTGCATACATTAATCTACAAATACGCAGAGGGCGGACAACCCTCTTGCAGAGCCAACCCACCAACGGGAGGTGAACCAAAAACATAAAGCACAGAGGGAAAACCAACAAAATGAATGAAACAAAGCCAAAAACAAAAGAGAACAACCAAGAAAACCAGGAAAACCAGAAAACAACAAGAAAAATAGAGAACAAACCAAGAGCCTACCTGAAAATCTGAAGAACAACAGGGAAGAAGCACACCATGAGCACTCCTGCAATAAGTCCTACCTTCAAATGATCACAAAAAGACACCTCGAATCAACTGGTAATTGTCCACTAAACACGAAGTAATTCGTAGCTTAAAATCACCTTAATTTGCCTTGAATCGCTCTGAATGCACAAGTGTTTTTAATCGTGGTAACTATAAAAGTGGCATGTAATTTCTATTTATACCCAAGGTAAAAGCAAGTTACCCTCTTCTCTACAAACTCCAGAACAGACAGACCTCTGGACTCTGGGCCCAGGGATTCCATGCAACCATACCTTCTCATGAGGAGAAGACATTGTGGCGGGGAATCCCAGAGTCTGGAATTTGGCTCTAGAAAGAACAACAAACTCTGAGACCGGGTCCCAAAGACACGAAAGAAAAAAGTGGAAAGAAAACAAACCTTGCGGGAGGGAAAACTTGGAGATGGAAACTAAGAAAACAAAAGACAAGGCAAGAGCCAAAGCGAAAAGAGGGGACCCAACATTTTACACACAAAATGTAGGGACGGGTATGCAGGGCATAACACCATGAAATACTAATAATGATTTAGTTGTCTGTCAGTTTTCCTTGTCTATCCTTATTCTCCTTGATTACCGATAAGCAGTATAACTATTTACCAAAACTCAATAAATAAGAAGAGTATACCGATCAACCCAGTGTTAACTATGTCAGATACAAAACAATAAAGAAATGAATCATTGAAAAATAACACATAAAATTTTAACATGGAAACCCCGTTAAGGGAAAAACCACTGGGACCGGTACCCCAAATTTTCACTCTTCTGAAGTGAGCCCTATTAGGAGCCAACCCTGTTAAAGGTTACAAACACACTATTAAGTGCGACCTTGTTAGAGGATTTTATACATAGAGGTTGTCACGTAGTATCGAGCATCTATTGCTATTAGTAATAACTAAGAGGGGGGGTGAATCAAAGGCCTCAAAATTTATCCTTCAACTATTTACCACCAATCAAATAAACCTCAGATTATCATATCCCTACAAGATGCATGCCATGAAATACTTACATTGATTAACTGTCTATCGGTTTTCCTTGTCTGTCCTTATTCTCCTTGATTACCGATAAGTAGTAAAACTATTTACTGAAACTCAATAAATAAGCAGAGTATACCAATCAATCCAGAAATGCATATGTGAAATGTAAAACAGTAAAGTAATAAACCATACACAGATAACACATGGATTTTAATGTGGAAACCCTGTTAAGGGAAAAACCATTGGGACTGGTACCCCAAATTTTCACTCTTCTGAAGTGAGCCCTGTTAGGAGCCAACCCTGTTAAAGGTTACAAACAGATTGTTAGGTGTGACCTTGTTAGAGGATTTTATATATAGAGGTTGTCACTTAGTATCGGGCATTTATTTCTACCATCCTTGAATCAACCTCCTTCTTAGACTGTCAATAGGTATTGGGAAAGTCCAATGCTACTTTCATGAATTAACCTTTTTGGCACTCCTTGGGATGTACCTCAATATATAGAAGACTGTTAAGTCCTGCTTGGTTAAGAGATTTGATGCTTCAATGCTTAAAATAAAACACTATGATCTGTTTCTAATGCAACTTTGAATTGGAGATTTTTAGATCTATTTAAGTACATTACCTCTCTGATCAATGTATCAATTCAATTCTTTGTGCTACACACTTTCTGCTCTGTGATGTTGTGCTTCACTGTTCATCGGTGTCTGCATAATTCTTTAGCTGTCTTTTAGCTTGATTGATCAAGACTGTATGAAGTTCTTCTTCAACATCCTCTTTCTATTCACTCTCCTTCCCATGCATAAAGAAATGAATTAAGCTTGTCTCTTATATAGACATGATATTCACCATTTCTTGATTCTTGGCATGAAAAATAATCCAGTCAATTTTATTTAAAGCATAACTCCTTATTTGTCTTGTAGTTATCTTCATGCCAGCTATATAAATCAGCTTTAAATCAATTACTTAACTCTGGTTGAATAAAACAAAGGAAACAACCAGTTAAGTCTATCTTTAGCTCTTGCCAGCTAGATATTTTGTCATTTTCTGAACTCTCTGTTCCGTCAGTCAACTTTGTAGTTAGTCGTCAATGACAACTGCCAGTTCCATCGGTGTGACTCCAATTAGCTTCAAGATCTCCATCTGTCAGGCATCATTGGATTTTACTCATCGAGCAACTCTGTTTTCAGCTTGTCAGGCATCCTATGGTTTTTCTTTGTCGGGCAACACTGTCTTCTTCTCGTCGGGTATCACTGTGACTTTTCTTCTTTGCCTTTACCGTTGGTGTGCACTCTGTCGGTGTTGTCTATCACTTGGTGAATACTTGTCATTTATGCATTGCTGAAAGCATAACCTTTGTTCCATTGATTCTCTAAATTGTTTTACATTATGTACATGACCATATAGATGATATCAAGTTGACATCAATGACAATACAAACCATTAACTAATTTAATGCTTTGCATTATCTTCAACTTAACATTGTCAAACATTCAATCAGTTACATGTCATCAATCTCTCCCTTTGGCATTGATGGAAACATAAAATATTATCACACTATACTATTTCTAATACAATATGAAATATAATAGTTGAGATTCATCAAACTACCAATTATTTTGTCTGTCAATCGATAAATGTTTGATTATCGTAAGATCTGTTTTAGCTTAGATTTGATTCTTGCAGCTTTTTACTTTCTGATGTGTTGAGTTTCCTTCTTGTGTCAATTTCTCTCCTTTGCATGTTCTCTCTTTTATGATGTCTTTTTCTCTTTTCAGCAACTCTGCCTTTGTATAAACTTTCATACAATTTTCTCTCCCTAAGGATATAATCTCTCCATGTTGGAGTAATCTATAACCTCTCCCTGTTGGAGTAATCTGATGATGGATATTCTCTCTTTTTTTTCAGAAGAATATGATAATATGGATAATCTCTCTCCCTTTGACAACAATGCCAAACAAATATTTTTACAAATATCTAACATTCATGTCAAACAATATTTTCTCTCCATCCATAATATATTCCTTGAATTTCCCTTATCCATCAGCAATACATTAATATGCTCTGGTGCTCGGTTCTGATATATACCTCTATGTATATAGATGTATCTTTGAAGTTCATCTTTTTTCTCGCATCAACATGAATGATATTCTGATAATATGTAGGTTGATGCAGCCTTTAGTATTTTACTGACTGGTAGACAAGGGTTTGACCCATAGTCTCTTTCTCAAGTACTCAAATGTATCCTTTGGCAGTGGCTTGGTAAAGATATCAGCTAATTGTTCTTTTGATTGCACATACTCAAGTATCACCTCTTTTTCTTGAACTTATTCTCTTAAATAAGGATACTTGATTGCAATGTGTTTAGTCTTGGAATGCATGACTAGATTTTTGGAAATGTTTATTGCATCGGTGTTATCACAATAGATAATCACTAGTTCTGAGATCTTCATATGCATACCTTCCAGCAACTATTTGATCCATGAAATGTTTGAGCAATTTACAGTAGAAAAAACATATTCTGCTTCTATAGTAGACTGAGAGATGCATCCCTGCTTCTTGCTAATCCAAATGACAAGTCTGTCACCCATAAAGAATGCTCCTCCAGTTGTGCTCTTCCGGTCATCAAGATTTCTAGCCCAATCAGCGTCAGTAAACACCTTAAGTTCAAATTTTCCTTCTCTTCTATACCATAAGCCAAATTCCTCAGTATTATTCATATATCTTAAAATTCTTTTCACAACAGTCATATGTGATTCCCTAGGGTTAACAGAAAATCTAGCAACAATTCCTACTGCATGTGCAATATATGGTCTAGTGTGTACAACATACATGAGTTTTCCAATCATTGATCTGTACAAAGTATGATTTACCTCTGTTGTCTTGTCTTCCTTTGTCGACTTACATCCAGTAGCCATTGGTGTTCCAACTGATTTGGAATCTTCCATCTTGAATATTTTTAGGACCTCTTTGATATATTTAGACTGTGTAATGAAAATACCTTCACTTTGTTGAATGATCTGTAGACCAAGATATAACCTGATCTCTCCAAACATAGACATCTCAAACTCTTTTCTCATCTCATTAGCAAATGATTTGCATAGCATATCATTGCCTCCAAATATGATGTCATAAACAAATATTTCAGCAATCAAAGTGTTAGCATCAATATCTTCTTTCAAATAAAGATTATTGTTTTCAATAGTCCTTATAAATCCAATACTTATTAGATAGGATTGAAGTCATTCATACCAGGCTCTGGGGGCTTGTTTCAATCCATAAAAGGCTTTGTGAATTCTACATACCATGTTTCTCTTGTCTGGATCGACAAACCCTTCTGGTTGTTCAATGTATACCTCTTCTTCAAGTATTCCATTTAGGAATGTTGACTTGACATCCATTTGATATACTTTGAATTCTTCATATGCAGCATAAGAAAGTAGTATTCTTACTCTTTCAAGCTTAGCAATGGGTGCAAAGGTTTCTCCATAGTCTATACCTTCCTCTTGTGCATACCCTTTGCATACTAGTCTTGCTTTATTCCTTGTGACTTCTCCATTCTTGTTCAACTTAATCGTGAATATCCATTTTGTACTGATGACATTCTTGCCATCTAGTCTTGGCACAAGTGACCATGTTTTGTTCTTCTTAATATGCTCAATCTCATCATTCATAGCACTTATCCATTTCTCATTATCTAGTGCAACATTGACAGATTTTGGCTCAAACTCATAAATTAAACAATTTGAGGTTAAAGACTCACTTCTTGATCTTGTACCAGCTTTCTTGTCTCCTATTATCTGGACCTTTGGATGGTTCCTTCTAACATATCTTGCAAGTATAAGTAAAATTCTTTGTCTATCAGCTTGATCATTATTTTGATCTTCATTCTGTTCTTCATTACCTTGCACATTATCTTGATCATTATCCTAACCGTTGGTAACAATAGTCTGACCGTCAGTTTCAACATTCTGTTGTTCTTGAATTAAGCACTATTGCTCGGGCAGAGTGTTGGGTTCTTCACAATATACAAAATTGTTGTAGTCCTTTGGTTCTTTTGTGCTTTCTAGCTCATTCTTTTCTGCAAATTCATCAATCTTTACATTTGCACTTTCAACTATTCTGTTAGAGGCCTTGATGAGACATTTAAAAGCTTTTCTTTTGGTACAATACCCCAGAAAAATACCTTCATCACTTTTGGCATCAAGCTTTCCATTTCTATGATTCTTTAAGACATGACATTGACTACCAAATATTTTGAAGTAACTTACATTTGGTGTTTTACCATACCATAGCTCATAAGGTGTCTTCTTTGTGTCCTTCTTTAATTGTACTCTTTTAAGTGTGAAGACAGAAGCGCTGACAACTTCCCTCCAAAAGATTTGGGTGATGCCTTTCTCTATCATCAGTGTTCTTGCACAATCAACTATTGATGTGTTCCTTCTCTTAGAAATCCCATTTTGTTGTGGTGATCTTGGTGCAAAAACCTGTCTTTTTATACCATGCTCATTACAGAAATTAGTGAATTCATCTGATATAAATTCTCCTCCTCTATCTAATCTCAAAAATTTCAAATCCTTACCACTTTGTTTTTCTACCATAGCCTTATACCATTTAAACATCTTGAATGCTTTAGATTTATCTTTTAGAAATATAACTGTCATCATTCTAGAGTAATCATCAACAAAGAGAATAAAATATCTATCTCCATAATAACTCTTTGTCCTCATAGGTCCACATAAATCAGTATGGACTAATTCT
>MU227179.1:1749655-1768656 GCA_018584345.1 Thuja plicata
TGGATGCACCTAAAATGACATAATCATCATAACCCCCCATGGCACTTTATAACAGAGTGCAAGTACAAAAACCATACAAGGTGTACAAGATCCCAGAAATGCAGAAGTAGGCACTTTATCTCAGTGCATTTATAGAACAAAGATGCATCAGAAGAAGCATACAAGCTCATAAGTCAGAAAGAAGAGTGAGCTAGAAAATCAGAAAAGGAGATCCCAGGACCTATAGAACCCAAGCAATCCACCAGAGTGCAAAAACTGCCAAACTCAGAGAAGAGAAAACCTAGAGTAGAATCTAGAAAAAATACCTCTACAACTAAATAGCTCACTGAACCAGCTTTCTGACGATATCTGGTTTGCCAAAAATGGAGTCCGGATGAGCCAGATATGACTCCCGGAAGGCAAAATCAAACATCAGACTTTAACAGAAAAAACACTATCAAAATGGAAGAACCCAAATCTTTTACCTCCATCATCATAAAGTTCTCGGAAAGAGCTTTCTGACGGTATATGGAAGTCAGAAAAAGACCCCTGGATGCTCAAGATAGAGCGAAAACAGTCCCGGGGGGTCAGAAAGGCCTCAAAAACCAAGAAATAAGCCCCTGGGGCTAAATAAATAGCGCCCCTGGGCGCATGGTGGGCACAGGGGGCTAAACAGGGGCCCCTGGTCGCCCATAGGACCGGTTTCCATGCAAATAAGGCCCGCGGGGGCTAAATAAAAAGGTGCCACCAGTCGAGCGAAGCAGAGGTGGTGGGCGCCGGCGGAGCTACGCGAGCTGGCGAGGTGGGGCTGTGAGCGCCGGGCGGAGCGGCGCGGTCTGGGTGGTGGGGGCCATGGAGCAGGGGCGCCAGAGGAGGGCGGAGCCCATAGGACAGCGGGAGGCACTACCGACAATGGCCGAGCCCTGGTGGTGCGGTGGCGGCCCTGCGGCGGCGCATTTTAAAAAACAAAGCGCGCGGTATTATTTAAACCAAAAACCATAGAAAACAATGGTTTTTTTTATTTTTTTGAAATTTTTGCCTCAGTTTCTGTGCCATACGGCACAGGAACCAAATTTTTTTTTCCTCAGAGTCCAGTAGTCCAAAATGGATGAATTTTATGTCGTTTCTAGGGTTTTGGGGTCCTCTGAGCTCAATGGCAATATCCGTTTGAGCCCAAAGTGACCATAACCAAAGCCTGCCCCTGAAACACAACAAAAAACATTGAAAAAACTCTGAAACCCTCTGTGACTAGAATGCTCCAACAAAACACGAACAGCCAGCTGCAGAATGGCGCTGATACCATGTTAGATTTGATAAAAACACAAATCCACCCAAGAACACCTGCATGCAAGACTGTCACAACTTGGAAGCAAAGACAGACAAAAGAACAGAGAGCTATGGCGGCCAAAAAGCCAGAGGAGTGAAATCCATGTTGAAAAGAATAAAGCTTCTATTAACAACAACAATGAATACAATCTCTCTAATGAAATGCAAAGAAGTGAATCCTTATAAAAGGAATCAGGAAATCCTAAAAGGGAAACCCTAAAGAATTATAAGCTGCCTAAGTATAACTTAAGCATAGAGTAAATAGACTAATAATTAAATGATTTAATTATTAGCTATACTATGACTGCTCTAACATTTATGAAGGTGTAAGAGCCTTAAATGCATATGGATAGGCTTGGCTTGAGATTGTTGACTTTGACTTTGGGGGTTGAGCTCCTAATCAAGGATTAGGAATGTGACATGGTTAGGGATAGAATTAGGATTAGGGTTAGGAGATAAGAAGGGTGATTAGGGGGATAAGGAAGGGTTAGCATGTGTGAAAGGGTTGGGTTTAGTTTGAACTCTGAGTTAGGTGGTTGAGATAGGTTAGGTTAGGGGTTAAAGGGAATAGTAATGAATTGAATTACATAAATAACATATTCATTCAATAATAGAGGAATAGGTTTTTAATTAATTATTAAGCTATTGGTTGCTTTTAATAATTAATCAAGACTATAGCCAATTAATTGAATTAATTAGGGCTAGAGGATGACATAGGTCAATTAGGTAATGCTTAATTACTTAGATGATATGTCCTAGAAGGAACTAAATAAAATTAGATGTGTTAATCAGATTTAGGTGTCTACAATTTTAATTGCTAGTAATTTCTTTCTTTACAAAAGGGTAATTTTTTTACCTACTATTGTTTTTAAAGTAGAGTAAAATATCATTGTGTAAAGTTAAACAAGCAAAAATGTTAGTGAAGTATTTTGGCTTAGGTGTAAATTATTTTGGCATATTCTTTATTCATCTTTGTAGATAGGAGATAAATGTAGATGGATGTGAATTTTTGACATATTTTTTTTATTTCTCTTTGTAAATAGGAAATAAATCTAGATTATTTGTGTCATTTGAATAAATATGTTCTACCAAGAGGGAGATGATTTATTTTTCTTGTGCTTCGGGTCACATTGGGAGGAGATGTAGCTAGTATTAAAGAATTTTTGACATCTGAAGGGGATATCCTCATAGTCAAGCAGTTGGATCCAAGATCCCGATGTTGATTCAATTTTGATTTCAGCTGGGAGACCCTTCAAGATGTCAAGATCTACTAAAATACAAGCAACAGTGGAATGAAATTTTTTTAAGGAACCATTATCCAACATCAAAAAATCCCCCAAAGCCTTGCCCACTTCCTCAAGGATATTGGAGTCATGCCAAAGATGAAGAGGGAGATTAGGGATTCTAACCCAAATAGGGATCTTAGTGAAGGTTTCAGAAGACGAATTAAAATCTGGGTGTCAGAGCTTTATCATAAGCATAAATTTATCATCCTCGCAACAAAAAAAATTTTCACATAGAATCTTAGTTCTATCCTCAACCAGTTCAAACTTTGCAATGAAGAACCCCTTTTTCATAGGAAAAATGTGAATTGTACCTGAAAGCAATGGCTCCCATTTACGAGTGATCCAATCATGCAATAGGGGAAGGTTGGGCCAGAAACCCCTAAAGTAGAAGATCAATCCATGAGATTTAAAAAAATCTGTATTGTGCTTCAAATCCCCTTCAGCCTCAGAAGAGAGCCTAACCGAGAGGGAGTCACACACCTAAATCAAGGTCAAAACCTTAAATCCTTTCTCCGCCACCAAATACTTGGACACAATCTTATCAAAGGACTCCCGCGGTCCCTCAGAAATTGCAAGACCAAAATCCCAGAAAGAGGAGGAACCCGCCACCAAAACCCTAGTCGTCACCACATCAAGCACTGACTTTACCATATCCCTAGACTGAGTAGGGTCAAGTGAAGGAGAAAGAAACACATCAGTAGGAAGCACAACCAAAGGAGGACACTGCACAACAATACCTACAGAAAACATAGCAGAAAGGGTAACTCCATCACCAGTAGAAGTACAAGCAGGAGAGGACGCTTCCGCAATGGAGGGGAGCACCACCTCCTACACAGGAATGACCACTGACCACGAGGATGCTATATGTATTTCCAACCTACTTGTGGGTTCACTCATCATGTTTTATCTATTTGTAAGAGATTCTTACGATTTGGGTCCTGACCTATAATATAACATATTTTCCTGTTCTTAGAAAATGTAATCTTTCTTAGGTCGACTTGATGCTTGTGAAGGCTTTATAAACTCATGTAATCGATCCCTGAGGGGCATCAATAAGTTGTATAGCTTCGATAGTTAGAACTGATGATAGATAGTATAAAAAGATAACCTATAAAAGGTTGTAACCACAAGATATTATACCTGGGATGTAAGACTGCATGTTGCAAATCCATTGTACTTGATCTCCGGTTGATTATAAGAAAGTAGATATTGCATATCTCTCTATTGTTTTGTGTTTCTTCCATTGTATGACTATTGATGCAAGGATTGAATTGAATTGATTGAAGTTCCTCATGTTCTTGGCTGCACCAAGTGGTATCAGAGAGAGCTTCTAATTATGTTGTTGCAAATTGTGGTCCCTGAGTTGAAAAAGTCCTGAAGTTGATTTGTTGTGGGGTGGCAGAGTGAGGATCTGACTTGCGATTGCAGACAATTTGCTTGAGATGGATCAGAGAGGAAATAATAGAGGTGGAAGGAGAGATGCGGATCCATTTGTTTTGGATATGTTGAGAAAGATTAAAGCTAGATTAGAAGTTGTTGAGATGACATAGAGAAGAGGTCGGCACATAGAGGATGTAAGTGATGAAGAGGAAGAAACAAATGAAGAAGAAGCTGAAGGAGGTGAAACACCACTAAAACTTGCACTTGAACAAGGAGATGACAGATTTATAAAGGCCCTAACTACAGTTAATGCAAGACCTCATTTCAATCCACAAGACTGTCATGGTAAATTAGATTCAGATGAATTACTTGTTTGGATTACAAAGATGGAGAAGTACTTTGATTATGAAGGTATCGATGAAGATAAGAAGGTGAAGTATGCTTGCACAAAGTTAAAGGGACATGTGAATCATTATGGTGGGAAAATTTGCAGACCGATAGGAAAAGAAGAGGCAAGGACAAGATTAAATCATGGGATAGGATGGTGAAAAAATTGAAGGCCAAATTCTTACATGTTGATTACTAGGTAAGTTTGTTTAGGAAATTGCAAAATCTAAAACAATGAAATATTAGTGTGAAGGAGTATACCGAAGAATTTTATAGATTAGATATCAGATTTGGACATACAAATGATGATGCTGAGAGGGTTTCAAGGTACCTGAATGGTTTGAGGACATCAATTCAAGATGAGATTAGTTTGGTTAAATTACAAAGTGTGGAGGAAACTTACCAATATTCCCTAAAAGTTGAGGAGAAATTGAACAAATAAAAAGAGGAAGAGGTGGAAGATCCCAAAGGGGTAAATCTTTTGGAGGAAGATCTTATTCGGATCATAGTAAAGGAAAAGAAGAATTCAAGGAGGAGAACTCATACCGAAGGGATGAGCTAAATTTTTAGAGAGGACGTGGATCAAGTAACTATAAGATAGATGAAAAGAGAGTGTTTAAAGGAACTTGTTTCAAATGTGGTGCTGACAGGCACCGAGCTTTTGAATGTACTCAAGGAAGTTCAAGAAAGAGAACTTAGAGCAGTGGTCGAAATGCTTTTGTGGAGGAAGAATCTAGTGAACCTTTGAATTGACCCGAAGATGGAGAATCCCTAATGGTTAGGAAAGCCCTATGTCATGAAGAAACAAATCAAGAATCATTATTGAGGAGAAGTCTGATCAAAACCAGATGTAAAGTTGAAGAATCTACATAAGCACATTAGATCAAATTATAGTTTTAGTATAAAGAGGAAAATGAGCATTAACATAATATAGTTAAAAATGAATATGATTTATATCTTTCCATATGCTAAAGAGAATCTCTATCCAAAAAGCATACAAAATTGAAGTATTCTTGAAAGAAACACTAGACTAATCTCCTAACAAAACCATATGTTACAAAAATAGAGCAATCTAAACGTAAGAAAAAAAAATCATGAAATGAATTCCAAGCTATCTTTTACCAACTATTGTTTTTAGAGAAGAGTAAAATTTCATTGTGTAAAGTTAAACAAAAAAAAATGGTGTGATATTTTGGCATTTTTACCAACTATTGTTTTTAGAGTAGAGTAATATTTCATTGTGTAAAGTTAAACAAAAAAAATGGTGTGATATTTTGGCATGGGTGTGAATTATTTTGACATATTATTTATTCTTCTTTAAAATAGAAGGTAAATGTAGATAAGTGTGAGTTATTTTGACATATTCTTCCTCTTTGTCAAAGGAGATAAATATATAGAAGATTTGTGTCATCTAACAAATATCTCATTTATCTAAATTAATATTTAATGATAGAAAATTATCATCTTAATAAATTTTGAAATATACTATCACAATTTGATTTCTACGTCCCTAGCAATTTTAATGATCTTAATAGTGTATTACAAATTATTCGTGAATACAATTGGTTGAGATATTTGTGATCTCAATATTATATGAACAATGAGTGACAAACTATTTTAAGGGCACCTTTATGTATGGAGATTGGTTAAGTTGTACAATCACTTTGTAATGTATGTATTTTTAAAATGTTTCTAAGAGCATTGGGCTCTTAAATTTTGTAGAGTTTAAATAGTACAAGAATAATCTCATTTTTATTAATTAATTTTTCATTATTCATATTTTAGTCATATATTTGTCTTGTTTTCTATATCAACTTGTTTTATGGGTCTAATTCTTGAGTTTCATCCCTTCAAACTATAGGATTTATAGTTTAAATTACCCACACGAAAATTAAAATGTAAGCTTGGACTAGTTAGATAAAATAATATTTTAATTTTTATATTCAAGTGGATCAAGATTATGCTTGCAAGAATTATCTTGCATCCACAAATATAACCTAAGTTAGATACCAATTTAGACCTATCTCTAATAAAATCAAAATAAACATTAACATAATGATAAAACAATAAAACTTATAAATAAATTGGATTGAGATTTAATAGACATTAAAATTGTAATAAATAATGATAAACATTAAAGAACTATACACAAAAATATAACTAAACAAATACATTAAGACATTAACCTATATTAAATACACAATCAAATAAAACTTTAAATACATTTACACCATTACACTTATATCCCTCTTATATTAATGTGTCTTCCATCCCTTAAAAACACCTAACCAATACCTATCACCAATTACGCCAAAGAGGGCATCTCCTTTACTCAGTATTCAGCATTTGTAGGGCATTTACAATCTGCACTTACCCACTTAACTTTTAATATTAACTAGCCTAAGCACGTATTTATTCTCTTTGGTATAAAGGACTCCATACACTGTTTTTACAATAAAGAGAACAGAGATTATCCAAGCCTGCGCTGGAAGAAATAAGTAGGCAATTCCTGATAATAAAACAGAAAACTCAAACAACTTCTGATCAAATTTTGTCACTAGCTGAGCACCAAATTCAAATACAAAATTCATCATTTTCTCCACTCATCTGAGGGAGAATTTATTTTCTAAGCACTAATTTCAGACACAAATTTCATCATTTTCTCCGCTAATCTGATGGAGAATCACAATCAAACCCAAGATGAAAGCTTGATCAATCCCCATTTTCACAACACTACTGAAAACATCTCTGGACAACATGACATCCGATGTAGCAAATTTCCTCTTCACCTGCAAAATAAACTTCAACTCATAAGTTCAATTAGATTCATTATGCTCTAATAATTAATCATAAAAGCAGTTCATTAAAAACTTATACTTGATCTATGCCTAGAAATCATAAGGACATATCCTAAGAAAGAACCAATTGATCAATAAACTATCAATTAACAATAATCTTCTGGTTGTCATGATGACTCATGTTTTCTGTTGAATTAGGTTGTGGTAAGGCTCTTTTTCTCGCTTTTTATATGAATTTGATCTATTCGATTCATAACTCCAATAAAAAAAGTTAAACCATTATCAAAAAACAAAAAAAATAATCTACTGGTGAGAAAATAAAACCTCTGCAACTATTGTGGCAGACCCATTGTAGATCTTACAATAGCGCTCCTTGTAATTCCCCTGCACTGTATAATCAGCCTGCTTCTTTTTTGTATTGGGTTCTAAAAATACCTCCATATCCCCACTTTTACTGAACATTAATGGCTTCTTCACACTTAAAATTGGCTTCTGCCCATCATATTTCTCCCCACTGAATCCCCACCAATGGTTGTACATTGCAAAACCCTATTACACAATAAGCCAGTTGAAACTTGAATTACATACAATAAGAAAACAATTTCTTTGAGCTAAACATAAACATATCTGCAAAATCTCTTAGTTTATGCCACATCTGGGAAATGGGTGATTTGAAAATCAAGGAAAACAAAAGACTTTAAGCAATACTATTACTTTTCTTTGTAATGTAAGCAGAGGTCTTCCCAGAGAGTCCATAAGAAGTAATCTGTTTTTAGAACAGGGTCCTCTGCCTTCCACCCTGAAAACAATCTGACCAGTAGTTGAATCTGTCACTGTGAAACCCCCTCCACTAAAAACAAGAGGTTTCTTTCTCACTGTTAATATTGTTAATAATGATGAACAGAATTCTTTACCCACAACAGGCAAACAGACAATCCTGTCTTTGGATTGCAGACTGTATTGCATGGAAGGAAGCTGCAATAATTTTGGGTTACAGAGTAGGCAAATTGATAGATTGTTGTGGTCAGGGTAGAGTGTGTAGTAATCTTTCTCATGGGTGATGAAGAATGAGTTATTATCTGTTGGTGATAGAATGTGAGAGAGGCAGGGATTGCAGATGTGTGAGAGAGGCAACATGGTGTGATATGTATGCATACACAGAGAAGCTAAATAGCTTGAAAGCTCAGACCATGTTTTCATGTGATTTCTCTTGAAAAAGAATGAAAGTATTTCTTTTGACAAAAGATAAGAATATGACATTGTTCTGCAAAGTTTAGACAACCAAAGCAAATGAAGCCGCCCTTTAAAGGAAAAAGGAAAAGATGGCTATTTCATTCACCATTCATCTGCAAAGCCTGTTGCTGTTAACTTTTATAGAAAACTGAGCATGGTGAAAATTACCTGGAACTTTCCTTTAATTGATAAAAACTTATTGGAACTATTCTTCTGTTTAAAGACAAACATTAATTTATGGGCTACTGTTATTCACATTATTGATTTAATGAACCTATGCATTTAAATTAGTGTGGTGTTTTTTTTTGTTTGAGTTTTTGAATTATATTAATTAGATTATTTTTTATATTCAGTTGTGCTTTTTATAATTTAATTGTGTAGGTTTAAATATAAATTTATTTAATGGTATAGTTTGAAGGCAAATTTATTGGTTTGCTTTTATAAATAATGGTTTACAAGAGTTTAAATGAATAATTTATTATTGTATTTAGGTGATGTCTATTTTGAATGTATTATTTTGTGTATGAATTGATCTATTTTAATATTGAATATTATACATAGGGTGATATATTTAAGCATTAATTCTAATTTATTTAAATTATTTAAAATTGATATATAAAAATAAGAATCTAGAACACACATAAATTTATAGAAATCTAAAATATAATCTTATGATATCAATATTATATTAACATCTTAAAAGAAATTAAGAATATAAATGTATAAATTAGTTTTTAAAATGTTCCTTAAAATATCTCTCTACAAATTAATATATTAAATATATAAAAAAATCTTTAATTAAAATCATTGTTTTGAATTTTATTTTACTAAAAACGTACTTAATATTTTGAATCTAAGATTTCATTTGCACCTGATAAGCTGCTCCTTCCCTTATTATCTACAAACACCATCCATTGTAAAATATAGAAACATTCATATCAAACAAACTATAGTTGATAATGGATCTTATTCAAATAGATGTCCTAAAGGTTTTTAGGATGTGATTGTTAGAATAATAAGCAAAAAAATGCAAATATTAATGCACGAAAGATAACACAAAGACACAAAGATTTAACGTGGTTCACCCAATCCCTGGGCTACGTCCACCAACAGCGAGTCCAATATCTTTATTATTATCCAGTAATTACAATCTGAAACCTGCAACTCAATACCGCCACAGGAAGCTACAAAAAATCCCTCATACAATAATGAATCTCCAAACCCTAAGCCCTTTACACACGTATTTTTGACATAACCTAATTAGGGCAAAAATACTCCGACTAATAGAAAATTGATGGTCGACCCTTTACAATATTATTAAGTCATTGTTGGCGTCGAGGGGCGCTGCCCCTTGACCCCATCAGGGGCTTTGCCCCTTGACCCTGCCTGGGGCGCTACCCCAGGACCCCGCAAGGGGCTCTGCCTCTTGACCCTGAGCTTGGGGCCCATATAGATATGTCTGGGGGGAAACCGCGCTGAAAGAAACTGAGTCTAATAAGGCTCCACATACATAATAGTGATCAAGGTTGAAAACATGCTGGCCAGTAGATAATAATGTCATTGTGAAAAGCTTCCTCCACTATAAACATAAGCCTTCTTTCTCATGGTCAATACTGTTAGTGATGGGAAACAATATAATAATTCTATTGGGGTTGGGAATGGGAGGACCACCAGCTGCGGCTATACATGATGAGGAGAGGTCTAAAATTCCTCTCTAAATATATATGTTGGGCCTCCTCGAAGCCTTCACATTCTTTGGGGCTGGGAATGGGAGGACCACCAGCTGCGGATATGCATGATGAGGAGAGGTCTAAAATTCCTCTCTAAATTTCTAGGCATTGAGGAGGGTTTAAATGTCCCGTATGGTGACAATATAGATGAAAATATCCCTTGTGTTTACCAATATAAGTATGATGAAAGATTGGATGGATTGGGGAGTTCTGACTCCTCAGATAATGCAGACGAAGAGGAGGATATGGAGATCGACTCTGATGATGCCAGTGGCGAGGATGAGGTCGAAGGTGATGACACAGAAGATGAAGATAAAGATGAGGTGGAAGATGAGGAGGTTGGCGAACCAGCTGAGGAGTCCTTTGAGGACGAACCAGAGGATAGTGACTCTCCAACCTTGGGTGATAGCTCTAAATCAGGTTTTGGAGCAACCACAGAGAACGACACCACTTCTCCCTTTGTGTGATTTCACGAGCTAAGTCCATTTGGGGCTTTCTAAATTTTGAATTTTGAATTTTGCTTGGTTATTCAAATCTTTGAATTATGACCTTCTTCAAAAATTAACTCTTGGTTGAGCCTAGGTGCTCTATTATGGGTTCACAATCCTCTTGGTGGGATTGGGTTATGAACCAACAACTTTTTTGTATGCTTTCTTTACTTTTTACAGTTTATATATTAATACAAATCTCGGCTTTGGCCCCTTATTGATAAAAAAAAATATAATAATTCTATTATTTTTTAGAAAAGATAATGAAATGGCACTGCTCTGAAAAGTTTACACAACAAAGAAACTGAAGCCGCCCTTTAAAGGAAAAGCAAAAAGATTGTCACTACCACTCCCTCAATAGCATTCATCTGCATATAGTTGAGCATGGTAATATGACAACCCGAAATTTTCCTTGGTCAACTTTTAATTAGACTGAAGAATTCCTTACATTCAATTTATTTAATGGACATATCTTAAATGTCTATTGAATTTAATTAATAGACATATCTTAAATGTATATTGAAGAGATGTTACTATTTAGGTTGGAGAAGCATTCTGATTAAAAAGATATAATATATTATTTTTATTTAAGAATTATTTTGATTTATTTAAAAATTATTTCATTAATTATTATAGTTTTTTTAATAAAGACCAACTTTTAATCACAGAGAAGAGTTCCTATCTTAAATTAGAAGAGTTCCTATCTTAAATGTTCATCTAAACATGTTTGAAAGATTTTTTATATAAAATTTGTTATTTAGGTTGAAGAAGCATTTCAAGATTTTTTGTATTATATATAAGGAGATCAAAGAAAATAACCAAAAAGATCTAGTTAAGTTACATCGGCGAGTATCAAAAAATAGGAGGCACAGCCTCACAACATAAGATCACATCGGCAAGTATAAGTATTGCATAAACAAAACAAAATAGAGCAAGGAACTCAACATAAGACCTAGTGCAAAATATCACTGTGGGTGTCAACCCACACAGTCCAGCCCATAGAGCCCTCCATCCAAACTATGTTCTTCAGCTCCTGGATTTGCGTCAACATGAGGTTCTTTTTGATTTCCTTGTTGAGTTTTTTGCAAGCTTTATCAAACATCTGATAATCCTCCATATTCCTTCTCCAGTCATATCCATGCTTGAGCTCGTACACAAAGAAGGTAGCATATCCACTCTTCAAAAACCTTTTAAATTTCTCCTTGTCCATCATCATAGTAGTATGGACCTACAAAAAGATTTTAAAATGAGTGAGTTTAAGAAATGACTCAGTAAGAACCCTGGGGTTGCTCTGATACTTTTCCTCATTCCTGCATTTCCAAATCAACCAAATAATATTAGAAGAAAGGATATTCCAGAAGAGATTAGCATCATTTTTAAGACCAATAATATTTTCGGTGATAATTTCCAGAATATGCACATTAATAGGATAAGTAATGCCAAATATTTTCCAAATTTTTTTAGCAAAAATGTAGTCCAAAAGGATATGTCTACCAGTTTCAGGAAGATTACATAAGCTGCAAAAATCATTCATGTGATTATCTTTTCTAATCGGTAGTCTATCAAGAGTAACCAACCATTTAAAGCATTTGATTTTAGGTTCAATGGTACCTTTCCAAAGCTTATCAAAGAACTTATTCCAAGTTTTGATATCAAGGGAGGAGTACCAAACAAAGTTGACATGGTCGATGATGGAATTGTTATACCCAATAACCTTGTAAATAGTTTTGGCTTTGATTTTGGAGATAACAACCCCATCAGGCCATTTACAACTTAAGAATCTGTGAGAGTCGACAAGATAGGCAGTAGGCAGGTTATAAGTGGCCTTAACAATTATGTTATAGGTCTTCTTTTGAGAGGTTGGGATACCGAATATGTTCTTAAGGTCATCCCAACTGATAAGCTTATCATGTTCAAAGAGAGCAACCAACTAAGAGATGCCTAAATTGTTCCAATGCCAAGCAGAGCACCCTTGGGAGAGGGCAAGGGGTTTGCCAGATAAGTGAAGATTCTACCAGATGGATCTTTCACCGTATAAATGTTTATCATCATGGAAGTCCTTATTAGTAATATGAATTCTGACTTGATCTCAGGCTTTCCATATGGTTCTGAAAACAACAAAGCCCTGAACATCAATAGGGAAGTTACCAATAATCAAGTCACTAAGAGGGAGATTCTTCCAAATTTTAGCATGTTTAGGGACACCCCTTTCAATATTATGCCTAACAAGAACTTTCCATGGATCAAAACCATACATAGAATGAAAAATCCACTTGGTAGCCAGGGCCACCCCTTGGGTTTTAAGATCTTTTAGCCCCAAACCCCCCAAGATTTTATTCGTATGGCACCACGCCCATTTAACAACATGCATTTTTTATTTCCTTTACTATTAGACTAGAGGAAGTTCCTAACAACTTTTTGAATTTCCAAAATTTTATAGTTACTGAACATCCATGTAGAAGAATAGTATATGTTATAAGAGGAGAGAATTTTTTGACAGACCTGAACCCTGCCAACTAAGGACAAGGATCTATTATGCCATTTGTCCAGCTTCTTGGTGATCTTATCCTTAATCCAAAACCACATATCCTTGAGGGAGGGCTCAATAGAGAAGGGAATGCCAAGATATTTGACTATCTTATGTGGGCCACCCCATTGAAATTTGTATTGTTTAAAACAGTCAGGAGGCTGATCCTCCCTACCAAGGCATATGGACTTGGATTGAGAAACCCGAGCACTAGAGATGACACAAAAACAATTAAGTTTGGTTTGCAAGACATCGAATTTGCCAGCATTGGATTAAAAAAAATGGCAGTATCATCAGCGAACTGGGAGTTGATAAGCTCTTCATTATTGGGGAGAGATATGGGTAAAAGCACAATAATTTGTCACCCTTTTATAAAGGAAAAGGCTAACAAAATCAAAGTTGTTCAACTTCAATAGTATAAAAGTGACATTTAAGTTTGGAATTTGAAGACGATGTAAACTAATTAAATGTGTTAAAATGGATAAAATTTATGATTAATATTTTTAATATTTTTTTTGAATAATTTTTGATATGTTTTTTTAAATTTTACAGACAATTTTTTAGTTGCAAAAATTAGGGGTCTAGTTCCCACCAAACAATTATATGTAAATAAACATTTTTTCCCCTAATTTCAAAATATGTTATAGATGACATATATAGCTAGTGCATGAAGAAATAAAAATTGGTTTGTGACCTATATTTTCTCTGATTCAACATCTCCTTGACTCTTAAAATACCTACTTGCAATATTTTTTAATTATAATAGACTATGTCTAATTAAAACATTATAAAATCTATAAGAGGATATTCGTGACTCTGATCTCTACAAAAGGGTATTTTTGTATTTTTTTTAAAATATCATTAAAAACACTTAGAGTTATTGAAACATCACTTTTCTGAAATAATTTTATTTCTATGGTAATCGGACTCAAAGTGGTATAAAACATATATTTAATAGACATTTCCAATTGTAAAAGTTAAAGCACTTATCTAACTTAGCTATAATGAATCTAGATAGACCATATATTTGACCAAAATTAATTTTTACTTAGAAATACTAAAATTCAGCTGTGCTGATAAGTTATCCTAAAAGGTGACAGATTATTGTGCTTTTACCCATATACCCTTAACAATAGGAGATAAGGAGTTATCTCTAAGAATGTAGTATAAAGCTTCAGAAGCAATAACAAAAAGGGCAGGGGCTAAAGGGCAACCATGTCTAATGGATCTCCCAAGGGGGAAGGGCTCAGAAAGAGAGCCATTAATATCAACCTGAGCAATGATGTCTTTAAGAAGAACATGAACCAAATCACAAAAGGTACTAGGAAAACCAAAAGCCTTAAGAATCATGGATATAAAGCTCCATTTAATTCTATCATAGGCTTTTTCAAAGTCCAGGAGCAACATAGCAGAATTCTGTTGAGAGCAGGAAGCCTAATTCATGGCTTCCCAGCTGGTGATAAGGTTCTTAAGAATAAATCTACCCTTGATGAAACCAGTTTGGGTAGCACAGATAAATTTAGGTAAGATATCCACAAGCCTAAGAGCCAAAATTTTAGCTAATATCTTATAAGAAACATTGAGAAGAGTGATGGGTCTCCAATTCTTGATGAGAAATTTGTCTCCATCTTTGGGAATAAGTTTAATGATACCTCTATTTATAGTAGAACCAAGGGAGCCATTAACAAGGGCTTCTGAATAAATGTTTTGAAGATCTTTAGAAATCCAAACAATGTTGGCTTTGTAGAATTCCACAGGGAGACCACCCGGCCCAGGGGCCTTGTCATTGTGGAGAGAGTTAATAGCCTTCTCAATTTCCTCAAGAGAGATGTCCTTAGACAACAGACCAACATCATTACTAGAAATCATATTAGGGATCAAATGAATGCACTTGTTTCTCATGATTTTAGCCTCTTCAGAGTCCTTAGAGGTAAAAAGGTTTTTGTATTAGTCAGCAAAAACTTTTTTAATGCTATCCGGGTCAGACACTTCTTGATTATTCACTAAGATCCTATCAATAGTTTCATTAGATTGTTTATGTTTAATGAGGTTAAAGAAGAACTTAGATCCCCGGTCTCCATTTTGGAGCCAATGAGCACGTGATCTAATCCTTGCTCCTCTAATCTTAGTTTGTTGATGCTTCCTGAGAGCTTCTTTAGCAGAAATAACATGTGAAGTAAGATCACCATTCGAGGGACATACTTGAATATTGGCTTCAGCAATTTGCAGATCAGAGGATAGAAGTTTTTCAAAGAATTCTACACCTAGATCACTTATCTTGTTGTTTCCTAATATTATTTTATTTATTATATATTTTATTTACTTTAAATAGAGTTTTCATATTTTAAATATAAATTTGGTCTAAATAACTTTCAAATATTATTTTATTATCATGATATGAAATTCTTCCCTCCTTATTTTTAGGTATGATACATCTATTGTGTAATGAATCCAGATCTTTGAAGAGTAAATTTATAGATTTCACATTGTATCACATTGAACATTGATTTCTTGACATTTGAATGAAAGATTATCTCATATATGTATTTATACTTGTGGAACTTAATTACACTTAACTTAGCAATAAGTGTTATTTTATTGTACTAGGCTAGAATATTGCATTCACTTGTGTACAATTATTTATGATAAATAGACAAACCAAATTGATATATCTAAATGTCTTTTAATAGATATTTAGATGTAAATTTTAAAAGTTTGCTTCAATTTAATGTATTTCTTCTATAAAACTAGTTACTATTTTACTTAATAATATATTCATCATTTAAAAAAATATTTATTCACATTTAATTATATAATTAGTTTTTTAATTATTATTATATTTATAACAAAATATAAATATTATTTTATTTATTAAAATACTTGATTATTTCATTAACTTTTTTTATTTTCTATAAATGAAATTGATTATATATATGAACAAAGTTACATTAATTTTATTAGAGGTGATTATATTTTAAAAATATTTAAATATAAAAGTACTTTTAAATATTATGTATTATTATATTGATTCAAATATATAATTATTTAGTATTTTATTTAGTAAAATATATGATTATTTTATTAAAAATATTCTTCTCAAAGACTATAGAGAGAGAGAGAGAGAGAGAGAGAGAGAGAGAGAGAGTTTATTAATGAAAAAGAAAAAAAGATCATTTCTTTAGGTTGATTAAGTAAATAAAGATAGTTAACTCCAATATTAGATAGATAGTTCAATCATGTCATAAATAGATAATTATGGAGGAGAGAAAATACATGTAGCTCTATAATCCCATTATTAGATAGACACAACAATCATGCTATAAATAGCTAATTAATGAGGACAAAGAGTACATGTAGCTCTATCATTGAAGATGTTTTTTGATTATGAACTTGATTTATGTCTGCAAAATCAACCCATGATGCTCCCTAAACTATCCAAAATGTAAACTTCCAAGTAATTACATTCACTATCACATTCTAAAGGTTTTACTGTCAAGGTGGTTTTGATGACATATAACTGATTGAATGTTTGATAATGTTAAGTTGAAGATAATGCAAGACATTAAATCAGTTAATGGTTTGTATTGTCATTGATGTCAACTTGATATCATCTGTACAGTCATGTATATAATGCCAAAGACTTCAGAGAATCAATGGAAAAAATATTATGCTTTCAACAATGCATAAAAGTCAAGTATTCACTAAGTGACAGATAACACTGACGGAGTGCACACCATCGGTAAAGGCAAAGAACCAAAGTCACAGTGATACCCGACAAGCAGAAGACAGTGTTTCCCGACGAAGAAAAATCATAGGATGCCCGACGAGATGAAAACAGAGTTGCCTGATGAGTAAGATCCAATGATGCCCGACAGACAGAGATCCCGAAGCTGATTGGAGTCACACCGACGGAACTGACAGTTGTCACTGACGACTAACTGCAGAGTTGACCGATAGGACAGAGAGTTTAGAAAATGAAACAATATCTAGCTGGCAAGAGCTAAAGATAGACTTAACTGGCTGTTTTCATTGTTTTATTCAACCAGAGTCAAGTGATTGATTTAAAGAAGATTTGTACAGGCAAGAAGATAACTACGAGATAAATCAGGAGTTAAGCTTTAAATCAGATTGGCTAGATTATTTTTCACGCCAAGAATCAAGAATCAAGAAACGGTGAATATCATGTCTATATATGAGACAAGATTAATTCATTTCTGTAACACATGAAAGGGGATGAAGGGGATGAATAGAAAGAGGATGCTAAAGAGAACCTGATTAAGGATAACTTCATACAGTCCTGATCAATCAAGCTGAAGGAGAGCTAAAGAATTCCGCAGACACCAACGAACAGTGAAGCACAACATCACAAAGAAGAAAGTGTGGAGCACAAAGAATTGAATTGATACATTGATCAGAGAGGTAATGTACTTAAATAGATCTAAAAATCTACAATTCAAGTTGCATTACAAATAGATCATTATGTTTCAGTTTAACCATTGAAGCATCAAGTCTCTTAACAGAGCAGGACTTAACAATATTCTATATATTAAGGTACATCCCAAGGAGTGCCAAAAAGGTTGATTCATGAAAGTAGCATTGGACTTGCCTGATACCTATTGATAGTCTAAGAAGAAGGCTGATTCAAGGATGGTAGCAAGATTTGCCTAAAGCCTATTGAGAGTCTAAGAAGGAGGCTGATTCAAGGATGGTAGCAAATAGATGCCCAATACTAAGTGACAACCTCTATGTATAAAATCCTATAACAAGGTCACACCTAATAGTGTGTTTGTAACCTTTAACAGGGTTGACTCCTAACAGGGCTCACTTTAGAAGAGTGAAAATTTGGGATACTGATCCCAATGGTTTTTCTCTTAACAGGGTTTCCACGTTAAAATCCATGTGTTATGTGTGTATGGTTTATTACTTTACTTTTTTACATTTCACATATGCATTTTTGGACTGATTGATATACTCTACTTATTTACCGAGTGTTGGTAAATAGTTTTTACTGCTTATCGGTAATCAAGGAGAATAAGGCCAGAAAAAGAAAACTAATAGACAATTAAATTATTATTAGTATTTCATGGCAAGCATCTTGTAGGGACTTAATAATCTGAGATTTATTGATTGGTGGCTAATTTTAAGGATAATTTTTTGAAGCCACTGACTCACCCCCCGTCTCAGTTATTACTAACAATTGGTATCAGAGCTTGTGTGCTTAGAAGGAAGGTTTCAAGACCTAAGTTAGGATCACAAGATGAACAGATGAGATGTGCCCAAGTTGAACAAAGACAACTTTGCTTCATGGCAAAGCAAGATAAGACTCCACTTATCAGGTATTGGTAATGATGTTACTCAATTCCTAGATACTAAATATGTGTTGCCTACAGGAGTATTGACAGTAGATCAATTGAGAGAGAAGCATGAGCATAACTGCATGGTTATAGAGCTTTCTTCCTCACTCTCTGATATTGAATTTGAAGATGTCAAGGATTGCAAAACTGCAAAAAAAATGTGGGACAAACTAAAGCTTATACATGGAAGTGATACAAATGTTCTGAGAGCCAAGGCAAAAAGCCTTAGAGGAAAATTTGATGATCTCAGAATGAAAGAAGGAGAAAACATCACACAGTACAACACAAGAATAAAAGAATTAGTCAATGTTATACGAGGTGTTGGAGGTACACTTGAAGAGGAGACAGTGGTAAGTAAAATTTTAAGAACCTTATTGCCTGTATAAGCTATTAGAGTTTCTACCATTCAAGAAATGAGAGCAGTAGAAAACAACACAGTTACTCTTGATAGTTTAATTGGTAGACTGATTTCATTTGAAATGAATAACTTTGACAATAGTGTCTTACCAAACT
>MU227179.1:1770090-1780294 GCA_018584345.1 Thuja plicata
AAGACACCTTATGAGCTATGGTATGGTAAAACACCCAATGTAAGTTACTTCAAGATCTTTGGTAGTCAATGTTATGTCTTAAAGGATGATAGAAATGGAAATCTTGACACCAAAAGTGATGAAGGTACTTTTCCAGGGTATTCTACCAAAAGCAAAGATTTTAAATATCTTATCAAGGCCTCTAACAAAATAGTTGAAAGTGCAAACGTAAAGATTGATGAATTTGCAAAAAAGAATGAGCTGGAAAGCACAAAAGAACCAGATAACTACAACAAGTTTGTATATTATGAAGAACCCAACACTTTTCCCGAGTAAAAGTGCTTAATCCCAGAACAACTGAATGTTGCAACCGACGGTCAGACTGTTGTTACCGAAGGTCAGGATAATAATCAAGATAATGTGCAAGGTAATGAAGAACAAAATGAAGATCAAAATAATGATCAAGCTGATACACAAAGAGTTGTACCTATACTTGCAAGATATGTAAGAAGGAACCATCCAGAGATCCAGATCATAGTAGATAAGAAAGATAGTACAAGAACAAGAAGTAAGTCTTTAACCTCAAATTGTTTAATTTGTGAGTTTGAGCCAAAATCTGCCAATGCTGCACTAGATAATGAAGAATGGATAAGTCCTATGAATGATGAGATTGACTAGATTGAGAAGAAAAAAACATGGTCACTTGTGCCAAGACTAGATGACAAGAATGTCATCGGTACAAAATGGATATTCAAGAATAAGCTGAACGAGAATAGAGAAGTCACAAGGAACAAAGAAAGACTAGTATGCAAGGGTATGCACAAGAAGAAGGTATAGACTATGGAGAAAAATTTTCACCCATTGTTAGGCTAGAAGGAGTAAGAATACTACTTTCTTATGCTGCATACAAAGGATTCAAAGTATATCAAATGAATGTCAAGTCAGCATTCCTAAATGGAATACTTGAAGAAGAGGTATACATTGAGCAACTAGAAGGGTTTGTAGATCCATACAAGAGGAACATGGTATGTAGACTTCACAAAGCCTTATATGGATTAAAAAAAGCTCCTAGAGCCTGGTATGAATGACTTCATTCCTATCTAATAAGTATTGGATTCATAAGAACTAGTGAAAACAATAATCTTTATTTGAAAGAAGATACTGATGCTAACACTTTGATTGCTGAAATATTTGTTGATGACATCATATTTGGAGGAAGTGATGTGCTATGCAATTCATTTGCTGATGAGATGAGAAAAGAATTTGAGATGTCTATGTTTGGAGAGATCAAGTTCTTTCTTGGTCTATAGATCATTCAACAAAGTGAAGGCATTTTCATTCATAGTCCAAATACATCAAAGAGGTCCTGAAAATATTCAAGATGGAAGATTCCAAACCAGTTGGAACACTGATGGCTACTGGATGTAAGTTAACAAAGGAAGACAAGACAACAGAGGTAAATCAGACTTTGTACAAATCAATGATTGGAAAACTCATGTATGTTATACACACTAGACAAAATAATGCACATGTAGTAGGAATTGTTGCTAGATTTTTTGCTAACCCCAGGGAATCACATATGACTGCTATAAAAAGAATTTTAAGATATTTGAAGAATACTAAGGAATTTGGCTTATGGTATAGAAGAGAAGGCAAATTTGAACTTAAGGTGTTTACCGACGCTGATTGGGTTGGAAATCTTGATGACCGAATTAGCACAACTAGAGGAGAATTCTTTATGGGTGACAGATTTGTCACATGGATTAGCAAGAAGCAAGGATGCATCTCTCAGTCCACTGCAGAAGCAGAATATGTTGTTGCTACTGCAAATTGCTCAAATATTGCATGGATCAAACAGTTACTGGAAGGTATGCATATGAAGATCTCAGAACCAATGATTATCTATTATGATAAAACCAGTGCAATAAAAATTTCCAAGAATCTAGTCATGCATTCCAAGACTAAACACATTGCAGTAAATCATCATTATTTAAGAGAACAAGTTCAAGAAAAAGAGGCGATACTTGAGTATGTGCAATCAAAAGAACAATTAGCTGATATCTTCACCAAGCCACTGCCCAAGGATACATTTGAGTACTTGAGAAAGAGACTAGGCGTCAAACCCTTGTCTACCAGTCAGTAAAAAAACTAAAGGCTGCATCAACCTATATATTATCAGAATATCATTCATGTTGATGCAAGCAAAAAGATGAACTTCAAAGCTACATCTATATACAGAAAGGTATATATCATAACCGACCACCAGACATATTAATGTATTGTTGATAGATAAGGAAAATTCAAGGAATATATTATGGATAGAAGAAAATGATTATTTGTCATGAATGTTAGATATTTGTAAAATACTTATTTGGCATTTTTGTCAAAGGGAGAGAAAGTATCCATATTATCACATTATTCTAAGAGAAAAGAAAATACTCTAACAAGGAGAAAGTATATCCTAAGGGAGAGATAATATACAAAGGGAGAGTTGCTGACAAGAGACAGTGACATCAAAGAAGAAGTATAGTCAAAAGAGAGAAATTGACAAGAAGAAAACACAACACATCAGAAGTAGAAAGCAAGAGAACTGCAATAATCAAATCTAAGCTAACACAGAGCTTATCGGTGGTCAGACATTTTTATTGGTTAGTAGAAACAAAATGATTGGTAGTTTGATGAATCTCAACTATTGTATTTCATATTGTATTAGAAATAATATAGTATTTTTTCATCAATGCCAAAGGGAGAGATTGATGACATGTAACTGATTGAATGTTTGATAATGTTAAATTAAAGATAATGCAAGACATTAAATCAGTTAATGGTTTGTATTGTCATTGATGTCAAATTGATATCATCTGTATGGTCATGTATATAATGCCAAAGACTTTAGAGAATCAATGGAAAAAATATTATGCTTTCAACAATGCATAAAAGTCAAGTATTTACTAAGTGACAAATAACACCGAAGGAGTGCACACCATCGGTAAAGTTAAAGAACCAAAGTCATAGTGCTACCCAACGAGCAGAAGACAGTGTTGCTCAACGAAGCAAAATCAAAGGATGCCCGACGAGCTGAAAACAGAGTTGCCCGACAAGTAAGATCCAATGATACCCGACATACAGAGATCCTGAAGCTGACTAGAGTCACACTGACAGAATTGGCAGTTGTCACCAACGACTAACTGTAGAGTTGACCAACAGAAAAGAGAGTTCAGAAAATGACAAAATATCTAGCTAGCAAGAGCTAAAGATAGACTTAACTAGTTATTTTCATTGTTTTATTCAAAAAGATTCAATTGATTGATTTAAAGAAGATTTGTACAGTTCGCAAGAAGATAACTACGAGATAAATCAGGAGTTAAGCTTTAAATCAGATTGGCTGGATTTTTATCACGCCAAGAATCAAGAATCCAGAATCAAGAAATGGTGATTATCATGTCTATATAAGAGACAAGCTTAATTCATTTTCGTAACACATGAAAGGGGATGAAGGGGATGAATAGAAAGAGGATGCTGAAGAGAAACTGATGAAGGATAACTTCATATAGTCCTGATCAATCAAGTTGAAGGAGAGCTAAAGAATTATGCAAACACCGATGAACAGTGAAGCACATCATCACAGAGCAGAAAGTGTGGAGCACAAAGAACTGAATTGATACATTGATCAGAGAGGTAATTTACTTAAATAGATCTGGAAATTTGTAATTCAAGTTGCATTAGAAACAGGTCATTATGTTTCAGTTTAACCATTGAAGCATCAATTATCTTAATAGAGAAGGACTTAATAGTCTTCTATATACTAAGGTACATCCCAAGGAGTGCCAAAAAGGTTGATTCATGAAAGTATCATTGGACTTTCCTGATACCTATTGACGGTCTAAGAAGAAGGCTAATTCAAGGATGGTAGCAAGATTTTCCTAAAGCCTATTGAGAGTCTAAGAAGGAGGCTTATTCAAGGATGGTAGAAAATAGATTCCCTATACTAAATGACAACCTATATGTATAAAATCCTCTAACAAGGTCACACCTAATAGTGTGTTTGTAACCTTTAATAGGGTTGGCTCCTAACAGGGCTCACTTTAGAAGAGTGAAAATTTGGGGTACCGGTCCAGTGGTTTTTCCCTTAACAGGGTTTCCACGTTAAAATCCATGTGTTATGTGTGTATGGTTTATTACTTTATAGTTTTACATTTCACATATGCATTTCTGGATTGATTGGTATACTCTGCTTATTTACTGAGTGTCGGTAAATAGTTTTTACTACTTATCGGCAATCAAGGAGAATAAGGTCAGAAAAGGAAAATTGACATACAGTTAAATCATTATTAGTATTTCATGAAAATAATCTTGTAGGGACTTAATAATCTGAGATTTATTGATTGGTGGTTAAGTTTAAGGATAAGTTTTTGAAGCCACTGATTCACCTCCCCTCTCAGTTATTACTAATAGGTTTTCTAAATAAGCATGATAGTTATCAAGCTTTAAAATTTCACATGAATCATAAATTGATTGGCAGGTGATTATCATGAACTAAGATGAATGTGATAACATATGCTAGATTCTTTGAATCCTAAATTTAAGTGCTAATGTAAATGATTTATCTTATGATTATTTCTTGATATTAGAGGATTAGAACTATTAGGTTTTAGGCAGATATGAGAAATAAACAATATTAAGATAATACAGAAATAGAGAAGACAAAAAAACAAATAACACAGAGATTTAACATGGTTCACCCAATATGGGCTACATCCAATAGAGAAACAATCATCTTCTTATTTTTATTATCTAGTGAAGAGAAAATTACAATCTAATCATTTCACATTACAATGCCACTTATTTATAGGCCCTTTAGGCAGTTTATCAATGTTGGTTAGCAATTTAACCCTAAAAATGCTTGATGAGTTAACCATAAATACTTGGCGAGTCGACCAAAAAATTTTTGGGGTCATTGTCCTGAACCCCACGATACATGCCAAGTGTACAGTACTTTCTTGATTAGTCGCCACAAACCAACAAGAATGAGTGAAATGAAGATATGTTTACATAAACATAACACCAAAGCCTCAAGGTTTGTTCAAATTCAACTTGGCAAAAAAGTGTAAGATGGGGTTAGTCATGTAAATATTTGTATTTTATTTAACATTCAAAAGAATCAAGGTTGTGGCTCTAAGGATGACCTCAAACTTGTAGATATGCATTGATTCATATATTTGGGTTGGATCTCTGTTTGATAATATTGATTTATAAATTAGAACTATAGCAACAATATTAATTAAATAGACAAGGCAATCACACTAGGAATTAATGAGCACATGAGCACATGGATAAGGAATAAGTATAAGGTTACATGCAAGAAAGACTAGGCACATGAACCCAACTATGTAGAAAAAATGTTATTTCTAACCATATAAATATAATAATACCTTACATAAAATTGGGTGCAAAACTAAATATATAAAAATGCATTGAGGATGCATCTATCACAATTTTATTTTGTCCCCACTTTTAAGTTCATCTAAGTCTCTAGGTCTAAATCACGAACGTCTAATTACATAGTATTCTCAAGAATGCATAAACTAAATAAAACAAATATATGGACCTAAAATATATAAAGGATGAAGATTCCTCTACCATGTTATCTTCTTTCACATATGTGTTGGATTTATATTGTGAATGTAGTACTGAGAGGGGAGGGGTGAATTAGTACCTCTAAAACTTTTCTTGGTTAGCCCATTAACCCTTAGTCATCAATTTGTAAATTATTTTATCTAACTGTTCATCTTTCTTTATGCATATGCAATCATAACATAAGTTCTTTAATATGTAACCATACAAGAAACATTCATGAAAATAGATAACACATAATACAAGATATGGTAACGCAGAAAAATCCTGTTAGGAAGTAAAAATTACGGTGGGGATTGTTACCCACAAGACTTCACTATCTACAGATAAGAAGGGGCTGGTAAAGGCTTACAATTGGTCACTTATGATGACCTACCCTATTAGGAGTATTAAAGTGGAGACCTGTTAATATCTACTTCATTTGAAGCTTTAGCAACACTGTTAAGTGTGCACTCTATTAAGAGATTTGTAAAGAACTGTTAAGTCCAACTTCTACAAAAGGATTTTAGATGTGATGCACTTGTTAGAATGCAACTACATAAGTCTTTGATTTGATGATGTATGCAATATCTAATTGCTGATAACAAATCCAATAAAGCTTCCTATGTATGAGTAATCATCTTTTCATGATTGAATAATACCTTTCCACGTCGATAGCCTCTGTGTGTTCTTGATAACTAGATATAATCTTTTTCTGAACTTTGCATGAATTTTTCCATCTGCTCGTCAGATGCTCTTCATGGTTTTCAACAACAATGAATCCATAATTCACAATTGATTGAACATCTATTTATACTAATTTTAGCTTCATTCTTGATTCACGCTTCGCAAGTTAACTCTAGATCCAAGGTTTACAACTTGACCTTGATCTTTAGTTAGATATGTTTTAGATATGTTAGGATGCTTTAAAACATTTACATTATGCTTGCTTAACCCTCAAGTAATGATTTAAAACAAATTAAAACTCTATAAATAGAATTACAATGCTTTATCTGACGTGTAAAAGTCAGATCCACTATTTTTGGGTTCTCTAACTGACTGTCGGTTCTAATGGTCAGGCTGCTCTACCAGTCTATCAATTTTCTTCTCCGTCGGTATTTCTTTCTTGAATTGTTCGTCGGGTATGCCTTTTCTTCTCCGTTTGTGATGTTCTCTAAATTGTATCATCGGTAATGCTTGTCGTCGATAAAATCTATACTTAGCATTTTCTCATGATATTTTGTTCTGTCACGTATGGTTGTTGTCTGTCGGTTATGGTTGTTGTCCGCCGGTTATGCTTGTAGTCTACTGGTTATGGTTGTTGTCCGCCGGTTATGCTTGTAGTCTACCGGTTATGGTTGTTTTCCGCTAGTTATGCTTGTACCGATGACCTTTATCATGTTTTTCCTTTTAAGTATACTAATGGAAAAACTTAATGTCATCAATCTCCTCCTTTGACATTAGTATCAAAAACATGATATGTGCAACATACTGAATGTATTAGTATGTACACTTGTGTATACTTCTTCCTTAGTCATTTGAATGACTCCCCCTATGTATATGTCGGTAAGTGTAAGTATATATACATTTCCTTATGTACTTTTCTTTCCCCTTTTTTTTGATATATTGTCCATAACTATCTTTACATATTTGTTCCTTCTGTACATACAATATACATACATTTCTATTCCTCCTTTTTCGATAATAAAGGCAAAGGTACTTACATCTTGTCAAAAAGGTGGGAATGTGGGGACTTGATCTCCTCCACCATCTTTTCCCATTTATCCTTCAACATTTCTAGAGCCATGTGCTCAAGTGATATCCTTACGTGTATATCATAGATGTTGTCTACTACAGACATCTCTGGGGTTGCAATTAAGTTTTTTTCTTCAGAAATATGCTGCTATAGAATAGTAAGATTAGGCAAGATGTGTGCCTGTAGTTTAGTAATCTCACCTCTTAATTGTGTTTCGTCATCCCATATTTCTTGCCTTAGCCTGTTAGCCTCAATGACTTTGTCATGATGCACCTTGATACTGTCTGCATTTGAGGTTAGGCTTTGTGCACTAGTTGTGATATTAGAATCTATTTCTGCTAACTTGTCACTATTTTATTTTGTAAACTTTTCAAGTGTGCACATATTTTGAACTAAGGTAATTGCCTCAGCAATCATTGGCTCTAATTGATCAGTTAGTTCAGAGAGATTTACCTTGTTCACTGCCACTTCTTGGCTGATTTTGTCAATTAACTTGTATTGATACATTTTCTCTGTTTGTTCTGCATCTACATTCTGGTTTGTGATGGCGTCGGTAAGAACAGTTATTTTCTCCTTAACTGTAGCATTTTTTCAAGTTTCACCTCAGGAACAAGTTGTTGTAGAATGTCTCTTGCCTTGTCAAGTGCCATTTCTTCCCTGTGTTCCTATATCATTTTCTTCTAAATAGCTTTCCTTTGACATAGCACTCCAAACTCTTGAAGTTTATCTGTATCCAAAGTAGTAATATCCCAGTTTGGGACTTCTATTACTTCATCCATTGTGACAACCAAAATATCTTTCTTCAATGCTTTATTCTTCTTCTTCTTTGGTTGGGTGGTAGATTGATGCACTACTATTTTTAAACCTTGAGATTGGGTTGACTTGGTAGGTGAGGGTCAAGAAGATGAAGCGTCCTATTGTTTCTGTTCTGAGTCTACTAGCTAGTTTTGTGAAGACATCTCCTCATTGGCCTTAGGTGTATCAACATATATATCTTCTTTTTGTTTTGAGCTTTCATCCTGCTTGACTTCTTCACTCTTATCTTTTTCTTCATCCTTTCTCAATGTATCCTCTATTGTGTTATCTGCTTCTCTGTGCTTTTCATTAGACACTTTTTGTTGAGTGTCGATTGCATCTTTTAGTTCTGTATCTGTATCCTTTTGAGTATTGGATGCATCTTTTTTCATCATTACCCATGTCCTTGGGTATATCATCAACTTTCTTAGATTATTTGTCCTGACTTGATTAAATATCAATAGCATCGATTAATATATTCATGTTTGTTGGTGTATTGACTGTTGCAGAGTCAATAGTTGAATCCTGTCTGTCAGTATTGCCCTATGCAATATTTATATCTTCATCTTTTTGTACTTCTACTGCAGGGTCTTTTCCTATAGTGTCATTGACAATGTTGTCTAACCATTATTCATCATTTATATCATCAGCTAAATTACCTTTTATTGTCAGGTCATCCTTGGTAACTTCTTCATCTTTACTCAAGTCAATATGAATTGGACTTGGTGGATTTTGACTCTCTTCACTTTGAGTGTGGTCAAGAGTAGTGTCTGGCCATAATTCATCTACAATATCAATATCTTTGGGGCCTTCTGGATCACTCTCTTCTTTATCCATTTCAACAGATGAGTCATCTTGTATATCTTTGATGGTGATTGGTTGTTTCTCTGGGCTAGCTTCCTTAGTGGGCTTTTTGAGTATCTTGCACCACTTCTTAATGCTATTCTGATCAAGATCAATTAGCTTTCCCTTGAGAAATTCATATGCTCTCATTTTTGGTGAGAACTCCTTTTCATACTTCTTCATCATCTCAGCAATTTCTTCCTTTGTTGAATCAGGAGGCATAAGAGTAACAAGTACTCTTTCTCTTATCTCCTTTTCCTAATGTAGTGCAAATGTCCATCTAGATGATAATCTCTCTGACAATTCTTTGGGAATATCATATTCTGAGAATTGTAGTGGAACATAGTGATGTTTGCACATTTTCACAATTATTGCTTCTTCAATCTTATTTTGATCCTCTACACTAAATTTTAACCATTTCCTTATGTTAGGATCAGAAATAGATTGGGATTAAGAGATGATGTTGCATATTTTCTCAATTGTTGTTGGAACCAAAGGTTCTTTTTCCTTTTGTATTTCTACATCAGCTTCATCCATAGCTGAGTCTTCTAGATCCTCTCTAGTTCTAGTCATCTTCCTCGTCTTGGTCTGTACTGTTGGAGGGGCTAGTTTTCTCTTTTATATCCTCACTTTTCCTTTTGGTAATGGTGAAGGAGTTGACTCTTTTGCAGTCTGGCTTCTTGTTCTTTAAGCGACTGTTGTTCTTGCTTTCTTGGGTGTAGGAGGAGGTGGAGAATTTGACTGTGTACCTTCTGAGTTATTCTCTTCTTCTTCTTCACTGATAGGTGACTGTCCTTCAGTTAGTTCCTCCTTACCCTCTATTTCCTCTTCACATTCTTTAGTTTCTACAAACTGCTTGGTTAAGTTCTTAACCATTTTCTCCTTTTTGTTTACAATCTTCTTGACAACAAGATCTGTCTTGATCTTTTGTTTGGCTTCCTCATAGGTACCAAATCTTGCTTGTGTGTTGTCAATTGGTTCATTTAATAGTGCCTTAATGCACTCATTGGCTTGTCCTGTTTTGATTTCATATTATAACTTTGAAAGCCATGACTTCCTAGGTACTACTACTTGGATATACGTGAAATCAATATCTACCATGAAACATATATTCTCTTTATGTTCCTCTATCAAATTTTCAGGAATCCTTGTTCTAGTTTGCAACATTTCCTTAATGGTTTTGAAATACTCATGCATTACATTATCAAAATCTATTCC
>MU227179.1:1780438-1835773 GCA_018584345.1 Thuja plicata
AAGATCTTATAGTGCACATGTTCTCCTCCAGTTGATGTAATAGGATCTCTGCAAGATCCATCTTCTTTCCTTGTTTGATGATTTTGTATGTTGTGCTCATAGCAGTGCTTGATATGCTATTCATTCTTCTTGCCTGGAAGATTTTATATCCTGTCACACATGCACCAAACTTGAGTTCTACGTCGGTGATAGTGTTGACCTTGAGAGATATTTTGTCTGATTTAGCACCAGTCAGTTTTTTCACGTCCTTCAGGGATGGGTGCTTGTGAGCTTGTGGTTATCGGTCGTAGGATATATAGTAACTGCATGAATAACATCCTTTGTTATTGGTTTTGGCTTATTAAGCCATAGAGTCTTGTTGTGCATTCTACTGAGAACAATCTTTATCCATTCTGTTTTGAAAACTTTGGGAAAATGTAGTGCATTCATGAGTCCTTTCACTTCCAGATGCTTGTGCTCTTCTTTGAGGTTTCTAGCTTCATCACATAGTGCCCTGTAGGCATTATCTAGGTCTAGATCTCCTATTTCCGAGATCTTGTAGTGTATATAGGACCTTACGTCCTCTACCAACAAAACCCTAGGTGGGATTCTGGAGAATGCTCTGGAATCGTTAGGTTGTGATGCTATTTCTAGGTGAAACTTGTATTTGGGTTCAACACAAGCGCCTCTGCTAACAAGTTTGATCATTTTATTCTTATCCTCCTAAATCTTTTCAACTCTAGAAGTCGATGCCATCGCGTTGCATAAATTTAGGGTTTTTTCATAAATCAAATAGTGCAGTTGGTGAATGTGGTTACTTACTGAATCTCTGTGATTTCCTGTGAATCCTCTGGGAAGTGTTGAGTCTTTTCTGAGGTCGTTCTTCAATTTGCTTTGAAATCACTCTGCTCTGCTCAAAAATTGCGGGTGCAAAATGAGCTCACCCGTCAGGCTTTTATAACTTTTATGCCCTAAGTTGTCATTAATGCTCACCAACTCGTCGGTATACAAAGACTGAGTTCATCAGTAGAGGCATTCATAACATCTTCGGTGTCTGTGTAAAGTGTCGGGGTTGCTAGCAGCTTTGGTGACTTCACCGATGATGGTTGGTAAAGTGGCGAAGGCAGCTTTTGTTACCTCAAGGTTCACCAATGTCCGTCAGTTTACACTTAGCAACTTGGCATTTGTGTAATGACCGATACATTCCGGTAAGTAGTGCTAACTTTTCTATGTGTGTTCACCGATGTAGATTTGTACCCAATAACCGATGGTTGATTTTTAACAATATTTTACAAGTGACAATATGGTGCATCTTTAATAATGCTAATTTGTATATATGATCAATGTGTAATGGAACTGATGCATATATATAACTTTTCACAATGCGGTTCCATACTTACTTGTGCATTTTAGTTGGATGTAGTGATGCCACCAGATCCGTTGGCTAGGGTGTCATCATTTGTATTGCTTGTTCCAGCACCTTCAGTGTTTGTGGCTTTTACCCACATCTTGTTTCTCATTCTCTTGATGTCATCAATGGTATTTCCATTGGGATATGTACTTGTGTCTGTCAGTCGGTCTTTGCAATCTTTTATCACATGTCCAACCTTATGATAATGCAAACATGCCATACCTGGATTGGTCCAACCTCTTGACCTTCTGGTCCACTTTCTCATATAGTTGGTAGCAATATGACCATACCTTCCACGTGCTGTGCAGTTTACCCATGTGTTATAGTCCCAAACATATGAGGTACCGACTCTGGTTGGTTTGTAGCTATTATCAGTTTCCTTTGGTGTCCAGACCTTGTTCTTTTTCCAGAACTCCTCATGTGTATGCCCATTCATCTTGCAGGTAGGAAAGTACTTGTCCATGTAGGTTTTCCTTTTTGGATTTGTCACTTTGGATCTGCATTCATGTGCCTTGTGTCCTTTCTTTTGACATTTATAACAATTACCAATGAAAGTAGATTATGCTTGAGGAATACCTTTCATTTTGCTTCTGCAAATGTTTGAGATGTGGCCAGGTTTTCCACAGTGATTGCATGATAGCTTCTTGGATCTTGGGGTTGTGAAAGCATTCCTTTGATCTGGTTGATTAGAAGATTCACCATTCTCATTGTACCCTAATCCTGTGTAGTTGTTGACTTTTCTCTGTCCATCAAGAAAATCATCCATCCTTTTGTTACTATCTTCAGCTTTCTTGATCAATTTATTGTGTTGATTCTGGACTTTGATTTCATGCTTCAATTTTTCATTCTCTTCTCTTATCTCACCAATAGACTGTATTCTTTCAATGAGTTCTGTATTTAGTCTGTTTGCCTCTTGAATCATAAGAATAATCTGATTGGTAATCTCATGGTGATGCTCAGTAATTTTTTGAATCTCTGATTCTTTTTCTTGTAGCTTCTCTATTATTTTCCTCCTATCATCAATAGCCAATGTTCTCTCTGATTTAGATTTTCTTGAATCATTTTTACCATCTGAGTTTCTTGACTGATTTGCAGCATCTTGATTTTCTCTGTCAGATGTAGATTAACTTCTTGTAGACTTGTGATCTCTTCTATTGATGTGTCTGAAGCTTTTCTTGTTGATGATTCAGCATAGTTGAAGTAATATGGGATCTCCTCTTCTTGATAATATTTTTCATTAAGCTTTGTTTCCATGATCTTTCTTTCATCAAGCAACTTTCTCATGCTTACTCTCACCTCTTTATACTTCTCATAGTAAATCTGAATTTGCAATTGCTCATTCTCAATAGTCTTGTCTAGTCTGTACTTTTCCATTGTGTGGATCTTTTCTCTTAAGTCTTTAAGATTTTTTAAGAAAGAGACTTAGCTCTGATACCAATTGCTGGATTTATATTGTGAATGTAGTACGGAGAGGGGAGGGGTGAATCAGTACCTCTAAAAAATTTCTTGGTTAGCCCATTAACCCTTAGTCATCAGTTTGTAAATTATTTTATCTAACTGTTCATCTTTCTTTATGCATATGCAATCATAACATAAGTTCTTTAATATGTAACCATACAAGAAACATTCATGAAAATAGATAACACATAACACAAGATATGGTAACACCAAAAACTCCTATTAGGAAGTAAAAACTACGGTGGGGATTGTTACCCACAAGACTTCACTATCTGTAGATAAGAAGGGGCCGGTAAAGGCTTATAATTGGTCACTTCTGATGACCTACCCTATTAGGAGTATTATAGTGGAGACCTATTAATATCTACTTCATTTGAAGCTTTAGCAACACTGTTAAGTGTGCACTCTATTAAGAAATTTTTAAAAAACTGTTAAGTCCACCTTCTACAAAAGGATTTTAGATGTGATGCACTTGTTAGAATGCAACTACATAAGTCTTTGATCTGATGATGTATGCAATCTCTAATTGCTGATAACATATCCAATAAAGCCTCCTATGTATGAGTAATCATCTTTTCATGATTGAATAATACCTTTCTCTGCACGTCGGTAGCCTCTGTGTGTTCTTGATAACTAGCTATAATATTTTTCTGAAATTTGCATGAATTCTACCTTCTGCTCCTCAGATGCTCTCTGTGGCTATAAACAACAATGAATCCATAATTCACAATTGATTGAACATCTATTTATACTAGATTTTAGCTCCATTCTTCATTCATGCTTCGCAAGTTAACTCTAGATCCAAGGTTTACAACTTGACCTTGATCTTTAGTTAGATATGTTTTAGATCTGTTAGGATGCTTTAAAACATTTACATTATGCTTGCTTGACCCTCAAGTAATGATTTAAAACAAATTAAAACTCTATAAATAGAATTACAATGCTTTATCTGACGTGTAAAAGTTAGATCCACTATTTTTGGGTTCTCTAACTGACTGTCGATTCTGATGGTCGGGCTGCTCTATCAGTCAGTCAGTTTTCTTCTCCATCAGTATTCCTTTCTTGAATTGTTCGTTGGGTATGCCTTTTCTTCTCTGTCGGTGATGTTCTCCAAATTGTATCATCGGTAATGCTTGTCGTCAGTAAAATCTATACTTAGCATTTTCTCGTGACATTTTGTTCTGTCGGGTATGCTTTCTATTCACCGGTTATGGTTGATGTCCGCCGATTATGCTTGTAGTCCGCTAGTTATGGTTGATGTCCACTGGTTATGCTTGTACCAATGACCTTTATCATGTTTTTCCTTTTAAGTATGCTAATGGCAAAACTTAATGTCATTAATATGTTCTCCATGAATTGCTACAAGATAAGGGATAAATAATTATATGATTAGCTTCTAACTTGCAAAAGATCAAATACAAAACAAGAATTTGAGTGATCATATGTATCTCCCTCAATAAATATTCTTTTGTAATGTCGCAAATTTGCACCCCTGTGTAATTTTCCATTTCACAAAGCATCTACCTTAGCCCAAGACATGAAATTCCATGTCACCCTTCATGCCTACTCATCCTGGCCCAATCACCATCCATTTTGAATCTTGGCCACGCGACCTAGACGACACAAGATGTGTGTGCACCGCAGAGACATCCACACAATGCACACTCTTCTGCAAATCTGTAGACATGCACACTATTGTTGGAGCATTACAAACTACCACCCTAGAGTTATAAATCCTAATTCCATTTTCCAACAACACGAGATTAAACTCAAGAAGCTTATATCTCCATTTTCAAACTTTATTAGGTCTTCTTCATTCTTTACGGACACTTCTTGGTAGATTCTTGGCTCTGGAATTCCATTTTTCTCAATCACAGGTACATACAGATTATTCATTGCATTCTTGAGCTCCTAACTATGGTTACACCACTTTCTCACAGTCTCTTTCTATCTCTCACCTTATCAAGCCTTGGTTTTGTGCTTGTAAAAGGGGAGTCTCTCATTGAATCTATATTTGTGCTTGATAACATCTCATTTTATCATGATCATATTCTTGTTATTTTAGTTATTACATATCATTTGTCTATTATCATCTTTGGTAATCTATTGTCAATCGTCTATCTAGTTGCTATGGAGGTGGAAACACAAAATTAAGGATCTGACTATGGCAAGTCTCCAAATAGTCCCAACATTTTTATTTTTTATTTGGGTGTGTAGGTTTTTCAAGGAGTGTATTTAGAATATCAACTCCATCAATTGTTTAATCCAATGCAGACTCTTCTCTTTCCTTTTAGTTTCATAGTGCATTTGTATACATTTTCATATTATGTTTTTGCATTTACTTTTCTATCATTAGTGACGAATTTTATCATTTTCCTCGAATCCTAAGATGATTTATATACTCTATTTGTACAGGATGGACGTGCATCATGTTTTTGTCTCGTACTCGTGTCGTTGTCTATTACTCGCACTGGCATCTAGGGCAGTGAGCTTATGGATTTGTAAGTTTGGTCTTTGAGGCTAGTTCTTTCATTTACCATAATCTAAATACTCACATCTATTAGTTTTTCAAGTTATTTACATTTATTTCCACTTATCATTCTAGTTGCTTAAATAATTTTAATTTATTTATAGCAAGCACTTTAATTGGTTAGTGATAGGCCAATACTGAGGTAAATAAATAAAATGGTTTCATCTTCGTCTAAATGTCTATCCTAGGATTGTAATATTGTGAAAGGTGTCATGGATATCTGCACAAGGGCTGCAGGTAGTGAGGAGAGTGGAGATGAATGCAACTAAAATATTGATTAAAACTATATAAGTAAAAATATAGTTTAATTCCACTTTCTTCCTTTCCTGGCAAGACTGTGGCAAGAACTATTACAAAAAAACAACATTTTGTGACAAGAACTATTATAGAACAACAACCATCTATGACAAGAACGGTTACAAAAAAAAATAGTTTGTGACAATAACTGTTACAGAACAACAAGAATTTGTGACAAGAATTGTTACAGAACAACAATAGTCTTTGATAGGAATTGTTACAGAACAAAAACAATTTGTGACAAGAAGTATTACAAAACAACAATAGTTTGCGACAAGAACTGTTAGAGAATAACATCATCCTGTGACAAGAACTGTTACATAATAACATCATCATGTGACAAGAACTGTTATAGAATAGCATCAACTTGTGAAAAGAGTCGTTACAACAATCTACAATAGAAAACTCATGACTCTAAAACATTTTGATCTAAGAATTATAACACAATAAAGAACAGATAGAAGATTTAGCAAACAATTCAATAGTTTGTGATCAAATTTCAAATAGTAACAATTAAACCAAACTCATGATTACTATAAAAATAAATTAATGCATCAATAACAAAAATAAAAAACAACAAAAATACACATTGCTGAAATGATTTAATATCAACATAAATCACTAGCATTCTAAGAAGTAGGCTATTCCTCCTTAGTCACAAAGTTTAATTTATTTTTCAAAAAATTTAATACAAAAATATGCTCTCTTCCAGCTATATCTCTCCCCCTATATATAAGGAATGAAGCGTGCAACAAATTTAGTTATATTTCCTATTCTCACATCCCTCCTTTCATTTTATTGAATTTTCTATTTGTCGATAATAACTCAAACTAAAATAAAGGAGCTTATTTAGCTCATCGTTACAATAATTTACAATACTTTTTATGGCATGAATTCATCCTCCACCATATAAATTATAAACTGAATATTAATCAGTTGCAACAAAATAACTAAAATAAAAAAATAATTTAATAGCTAGAAATATTTTGTTGGAAAACGCATTCACATCACAAGTCACATGAACCATGTCACAGGTGTGACAAGAAGTCTGTCACAAGTCACATGAATCATGTCACAAGAGGTCTGTCACTGTAGATGTCTAAAAACATCCTTTGGCACACTTATTAATTTAATTCATACCCCTTCGAGAACTATGACTAATTTTTAATTAATTAATTATACGTATCTCGTTCATCTACATATTTAACTAAATAGGTTCACTACCTAAAGTATTTAAATTTAATTTGAATACACCCCTCTAATGTATTGAGTTATATTTAATACATTTCCCTCGTAAATTCCCTTTTGATTAAATTTATATTTATTTAAATCCTTCCATTTACCTTTTTCTTCTAAACTGTGATTTAAATTAATTTACGTTAATCTAAATCTAAAACTCTACCTAAAACCTATCCTACACCCATCACCTCACTCACTAAACCTACACATTTTGAATTAATCCTTGATTAAATCATAATCTAGGCGATTCCTAACCTCATTAAGCCTAATGAGTTTCTCACATACAACTCTTTCCAAGGTGGCCAACCACCTGCCATAAATGACCACCTACACTCTTACATAGTTGTCTCCTCTTCCCTCTTTGGGATTTTATCACACGTGTGAGAAACCTTGAGCCTTTCCCTCTCTTCCAGTTTGTCTCTTCCCTTAAATGACCCATCACTTTACAAGTTTCTCATACATACATGTGAGAAACTCATGCATTTTGCATGTCCATCCCCTTTCCCATGTGTCTCCTATGTGGATGCCACATAGGTTCCACCTCACTCAAGCCTCTCATCTCCCTCCAAAAAAATATATAAATAGGATCTCTCACTCCTTGCATTTCATCCATCATTTTACGCGTTGTTATTATTGTCATTTTTCTCTAAGCTCTTGCATCCATTTTAGCTTGATAATCTTAGTTTCATCTCATAGATTAAATCTTATTTTTGAATAGCATCTTGAATCCATGTTAGTTTAGTTTTGCATTTCATGTTAGTATCATAACATTTTAGTCTTTGAATCCTTGTTAGTTTAATATTGCATTTCATTGTAGACCATTATAGTTTAATCTTGCATTTTCATCATCTCCATCATCTTGGATCACTTTTGGAAACTAGGTCCTCATAATAGTTTTGTAATCATTTTGGTCTCTATTAGCTTGCGTTTAGGTTTCATATTTCATCTTTGAGATTACATTTAGGGATAAACATATTATGTTTTGGAGAGAAATACCCACATGTATTGATAATCAAAAAATCAAATGGAATATGGGTGCTTCCATTTTAGTTCAATCAGAGGTTGTATGTTTTTAGTCTATTCATGTTTAGTCTGGTTTGAATGTTGATTTCTCATAACATTTGACATGTTTGATCCTGACTACATAGGGTAGGAAAACACATACACATTTTGGCACGCTCGCTAGGACCCATGTCTCTAATCCTTTAAAAAAAAATTAAATTTTCATGCTTCTACAGGCCCAGATCTCGCATTGACGCCTCCATTTAACACAATGACATCTCTGTCTATACATCACTGTCTGTGCAGACTGACATTTGCATAGATCAATGTCTATGCCTACAAAGTAGATTTTCCACATGTGACAAATTGGCACTTGGTTTTGGAGGGTTAACTAGTTTTTAAAGCATTTATATGGTTTTTAATTAAATTTACATTCAATTTTTAAGAAGAAATTGATTTTACAAAACTAAATGCTAGCAAAAAATTTAACATTTAACCACAAGTTTTGACTGTCGCCTATGTAGATTAACGTCTCCACATATCAACATCTCTGCACTTTAAACGAATAGCTCCATAGGTTGTACAAGTATAACTTTCAACACATGTTTAAATTTAATTTTATTCTTTTTTTATTACCATTTCCCTCAGAATCGACGTATGCATATGTGCAATTTATTGAGGTTTTCACTTGGTTTTCCTAACAACTAATATTTGTGTAGCTCCTATTCATTTGTCAAAGATGCTAAATACAAAATTACTAACACTTGCAGGGTTTTTTCTTTATTTTCTTATGTTTTTATGTGTTCATACTTTTGAGAGTGTTTGATGATAGATAGTTGCACATAGCCACTCTAAATTAGATTCATTTTGGAAATTAAGCCAAGTGTCTTTTGTGCTTTGAAAATCTTGTTGGTGGAGGTGCTCCCTTCAATATTTTCATTCATTATTTAGAAAGTTAGAACCTATTAATTACGTGATGCAAAGATAGAAGAAGTTGTATCCTTTCCGCTCGCCTTCATGGACCTTGGGTGTAAGAGAAAGTTTCTCCTCTATTTTCCTCTAGAGAGGCCTTCTTGGAGCTTCCATTAGTCCAAGGGATGATCTCAAACCGATAAATACCCCAAACTGTATATAAAAAAGACATTGAGAAAACTCTCATTTTATCCCACCAAGCTTGAGTGAAGTGTGTTAATGATATTCTAGATCAGACAAAGAGTGCCTAATTATCTAGCATGTTTAACTAGATAGCTTAGTGTCTTACATGCATACAAACCATTTGGGGGGACGTCAGGGACCTAACAATGAACCATAGCTTATATCCACCATTTTATCCTTGGTTTAACACTTGTAATGCAAGAGGATTGTGTCATCCTCTTAAGTTATTCACCATACATATACCCCAGGTTGTGAGGTGTGAAGGCTTCTGGATTACATCACCGAAAGTTGGGCAATCCCTTGCAAGGGGATCCCCTATTCATCCAAGCCTAGAAGGCCTATTAAAGTGCATATTTTGTTGTTCATCTCTGCATTGGCTTACCTCTTAGATTGAGAGGGACACAACACACAAGGGTCTGGTATATCAAGATTGGAGTTTACTCTTGTGGGATTACAATTTTTAATGTGCAACCCTTCCTTAGGTAGAAAGTGGTTTCTCGATGTTTAAACGTGTGTAAATGATTTTTGAAAAAACTTTTTGAAGGTTAAACATTTGTGATTTTCCAAGTTTTTTTCTGTTGTGCTTGTTCTTTCCATTGAACTTGATCCATATAACCCCAATCAAACACAATCAAAATTGGTCAAACCTCAAAAAACTTACAAATTGTGTATTTTCCCCAGATTGGTGTCTCTAATTGTTGATCCACGTCTTCATCAATCGACATCTATCTTGGATAAACCAGCGTCTCTATTCCTTGGTTCTGAGACCGATTTCATTTTACTGGTAGATTATTTCCTAAATTTGCACCTGTAGTTCAACGTCTTTGTCTGCGACCGATGTCTCTGCTAAAAAATAGTGAGTTTCTAGACCTTGCAAAAAAAATTCATTTTCAATCTTCTAGGGGTCCATCAAATAATTTTTCCAAAATCATCCCTTTACAGTCCAGAATTGCATTTTTTGTATCATCCATGTCAGATTCAGGGAAACATAAGAAGGTCAAATTTCAACTACCCCTTGCCTACAAAGAGAAGAAAATAGCTGCTAGAACCATTAGGAAAAAACAACGTGTTATGAAAACAACCCAAAAATTTTCCCAACAACTTGAAAATCATGACATGATGATATTCAACAACAGAGTCGTCAACTTCATCATCAAGTTTCAAGTAAACTGTGACTTCATTATGCCCGCAAGACACACTTATGAATAAAATATTTAAACCTCTTCCATCACTTTATCAATCCCTCATTCTTCTAATATTCTATAAATCACCAAATCTTCCACACCTTTGACTTAGGAGCACCATCATTCATTTGGATTTAAATCTTGTTGTCATGATTTCACACCCAAATCAGGATCAAGAACAACCCAATAAATCAAACCAAATCCCTCACATCTTCATCAAGATTTCATGAAAATCCCTAGGTTGAAGATTTATCATAGTCTCATTAAGATCCTCATCCTTAGCAAAAAACCTAGTTGAATGACATTACTTGAGAAAATTGTTCATCTTGAGTGATTGATTTAATTAGTCTATATCCTATTTTTCTTGAGATCATTAGTATATCTCCAAGTAGAAGAAAGATATCATCCAATATCAAAATAATTGGGCTTAATAGATTTATTTTACCAAGGTTATCCAAAATATTTATCAAATTGAGGTCCTTCCCTCACAATTCATCATAAAAATCCAACATCTTTGAAGCCCTTCCCTCACAATAAAAAAAGTCCTAGACATTTATTCCTAGTCCTAAGTCCATCCTTTATCCATCATCAAATATTTCATCCAACTCATTCTTATACTTCATCTCTCATCTTTCATGTTTCCAAAAGGTCACCATTGTATGGTTGTGGTAACTCGATCATAACCTAAAAACATGAGGCGCACTCAATAAAACCCCCATGACGATGAGGAGAATCCTTTTTCACATACATTCTTCCAAAGTACTGAGGTGCAAGCCATGGATATCACTAGTGACTCTGAAGAATGTGAATTTGTGGATCAACCTGATAGACCTGCTGAAGTGGATGATTTCCTTAAAAATCCATAAAACTTAGATATGGTTGAGAATAATATCAGCCAAAACAATTTTGAAATATTTAAAAACATTGTTAGGGGTGGCGTCACAGTGCCTGCAGATTTTGATGATGACTATCTTTATATTAATGTCACAAATGTTATTATCCATACAGATGCTTTAGCCCAAGTGATTGCCACATCATCTCGAGACAAGGGAAAATATACCTCAGGTGGGTCTTCTACGTCTACAAACACAAGTAGTTACACAAGATTTTAAAGTAACACAAGAAGCCCTTCAACAAATTCTTAGTGTTATATCCAACTTGACCTCTCATGCCAACACTCACACCATGAAAATTTCATTTACTGGCATCGACTTATATGTTTTGAAAATTATTCAAACATCCATTCCACTCACACAAGGTCTCTCATCATCACTTTTCACATTCCCATCATCTACCATGAAGACATCTTCTCAACAAAAATATCAAGCATATCATTATACCCCTCCTCCTACATTGGGGTTTGCATTGTCTACATTTAAATCATCACAACTTAGTGAAGGAAAATCTTTTAGACCTGCGATCACACATTACAATGATCCCAATTTAGCTCAACAAGTCAATAAGCTCCAGAGCCTTATACATTGAATGCAAAATGAGGGGAAGAAGGAATTCTCTTTATTGAAATATGTCCCTACCCATTTGAAAATTCAATCAACATTCAACCATTTCCCCCAAAATTTTAAATTCCTAAATTCAACAAATATAGAGGGGAAACATGTCTAGTCCAACACCTTAAAGAATTCTATGTTTCATGCCAAGAAGTATCCTACAATGAGAATTACCTGAAGAGGATTTTCACTATAAATATTGGAGGCCCCACCCTTGAGTGGTTCATAAATCTCCCTCATGGGTCCATATCTACCTTCTTTGATCTTGTAGATAAGTTTGTTTCACATTATTCCTATTACATTGAGCATCAGTCATGATTAAGTGGGTTGTGAAACACCAAGAAAAAGAATGGATAGACTTTTCCAATTTCCCACAAAGGTGGAGACACCTTGCAAATATAATTCCTTGGAAGATATCCAAAAAATACTTGATTGACATCTTCACTAGAAACTTAGTACCTCAAATTTCATTCCAAATGAAAATGGCTTCCCCCAATACATTTGATTCCATCATTAAGAAAGGGAAAAATATTGAGGATGGTCTCTTGCAACAAGGGGCCATTAAACATTACACCCCTTCATCCAACAATGACAAGCCTATGTTCTAGACCAAAAATAAGGGAGTTATTAATGATGGAGTGACTGATGCAAAATATGTTTAAAACGTTCAAGCATCCAACAATTGAAACAAAAAAACAACAACAATCAACGGAATCAAAATAATCAATAGAATAATAAAAAAAAACAACAACAACCTTAGCAACAACAAACTAATCAACCTAGGACTAATCTTTTCCCACATAACAACACTGGTTCCAATACTCATCAACATTGACCATACACTTACCTTGTGGAACCTCTCAATATCATCTTTCAAAGACTTGTTGACCAAAACATGATGGTGTTTCCAAACACTAGACCCTATGAAGATAATCAACCTAAGCCTACTTGGTATAAAGACAATTAATATTGTGTTAATCATTGCATCAAGGGTCACGATACCAAGAAATGTATGAAGTTGAAAAACTTTGTCCAAGACCTTATTGATGTTGGAAAGATTGAAGTTGAGGGACAAACACCATCATCATCAAATTCCCAACTCAAGATCTATAACCAACCCTTTCCTAAACATGATTAGAGAAATACCTCATTATTGAAGACTGTTCCATATGACCACTCCACCAACATCATCATGGGTTTTGATTTATTATGTGGAAAGATGTAAGAAAATGATATTTGTGGCTTTAATTCCCTCTGTGGTCACATTAGAGAGTCTGACAATAATGTAAACACCCTCAAAATTAAGGGTGTAGATTTAATGCCACTACTCGTAGAGCCAGAGTCACTATTCAAGATGCTACAATGCCTTATGCACCATCCACTTCCACTAGAACAATTTCTCACTATGACCTCCTTTAACAACTTTGGAAGACTCCCACATAGATATCTATCCTTGAGCTATTGCACACATCACCTATCCATAAAGAGATCCTTGAGCAAGCCCTTCTTGAGTCATGTGTCCCTGATGAAATCAACACATCCCAATGTCAAGCCATGATTGGAAACCTAGTCATACTACTATTGGTATTATGTATTGTTGGTAGTTGGTACTATGTTGAGAGATTGTTAGTTGGTTTTCATTGATGTTAACAAAGTGAGTACAAGTCCTAATATACAATAGTTAAATTGAAGATACAATCAGTAAGCATGTCATACTCAAATTTGGTTAAGTCCAGAAGCTCGGTAGACTACACATACATAACTTTGGTCACGGTCATAGTACAAATAGAATTTTGAGGAGTGGTCGTAGAATTAGATTCAACCAGTTTAGATTGCAAAGTGGCTCCAACCACAACTTATTTGGTTGAGTGGTGATAGAGTTTTAAGTGTCACGGACACTAAGTAGGGTAGAACTCTTATGTTCTTGATCAACTGATCAGTAAATCACACATCGGTGAGTGGTAAAGTGTATGCGATCATTTCTAATGATGTGATGACATGGAATAAATATTATACATCCAATGTATGAGTATTTACAAGATTGATGCAAGAATTTAAGATAGATTTGAGGTACTGCATTGGAGGAGTCAAAATGTGTTTGAATACCTTGGAGATATAAACTTGCAGATCTTATCCTGACCTAACGTGGTCATGAAAAATCATTTCTTTTATCGAGATTATCAATTTGGCACATTGTACTATCTCAGGAAAGAAACTTGAAGATATTTCATAGGTCGGTGCAAGTTGCTTATATAAGGGAACAATTCTTATTGAAAAAAATAGAGAGAGAGTTGTTGTTGAAGATTTTTGTTTTGTTTTGGGTGTTAGGGTTTTATAGTTCAAGTTGCGATCAGAGAGGAGAGAGAAGAGAAAATTTACAAAGTACAGAGGTACAGAGTATAAAGAACTTATAGGATCTGATAAGCAATCAATTCTACACCTAGATCACTTATCTTGTTGTTTCCTAATAGTTGTAGCAGGCAAAATCCCTTAATCGCTTGGACTCTAAAAATTTAGTTTTGTAAATATTTTAACAGGGTGACTTCTTTATTGAGGTTTTAAATCCTCTAGCGAGGTATATCATAGCTGATCTTATTATACTAATAATAGTGTACTACTCACTCCTAACAGGGCGAACCCTCATAAAGGGTATTTGTAGCTCCTAACAAGGAAAACTTGTATACTACAGTATTGGGCTTGTGAGTGTCATCCCCACCATGGTTTTTTTCCCTCTTACAAGGGTTTCCACATGAAAAATATCAGTGTTATGTGTGATAATTTTTTGGATGCTTGATATTACTCTATTTCATATATTTGCATAAGTTATTTACTTCATAGTTTGGAAAGTATTTCAGTAGTTATTTGGTTCAGTGGTTGAGCTAGTTCATTATTTGTTTGTACTAATTTATTAGTTCATTATTTGTTTGTAGTGAATTAGCAGAGACATTCTCTTGCAAAAAGGAGATAACTTGCTGATCAACTGAGTGAGAGCCAAGACTACATAGAAAAAATGTCTGAAGGAAGTACATCTAAAGAATCTGAAGAAGTAGTGGTGAATCTATTGGAAAAGAAGAAGAAGCTTAAAGAAAATATGGATAATTTAAGAAGTGATCTTGAAAGTCAGTCTGCCAAGATGTGTACAAATCTAAAAGAGAAAAGGAGTGCAGAAGCTTGCAGGAAAGTTGTTGGTGATACCCTAAAAGAAAGAGGTGAAGAGTTTGTCAAACTAAGGCATAAATTTACCCTATATCAAAATCAAATGCAGGATACTGATACAAAGAATCTTCAAGTATTAGCTGAGAATAAAAGACTTAGGAAGATGAATGAGTCATTAAGGGAAGAACTAAAAGTTGAGAAAGAAGCAAATGAAAAACTGAGAAAATACAATGAAATCTCACAAAATCTTGATGAACAACTAAAGAGTCAAATAAGACACAAAGATACAACCGGTCTAGGTTATTCAAGAGAAGGAACATTCAAATCTGGAGAGTTATCTAAAGCTTAACCTAAGGAGGCACATGAAGATCAGAAGGTAGATCCAATCAAATTAGGTAAGAAACCTAACAAACCTACTTGCTATAATTGTGGAAGTCTTGGTCATACTGCAAATGCGTGTAGAAGCATATCGATAAATAGAACTTACACTTTTAATGGTTATTGCTACAATTGTCACAAGTATGGTCATGTTGCATATGAGTTTAGATCTAGCAATAGATCTAGAAATGGATCCAATGGTGGTAACTTTGATGGATATTATTTTTCATGCAACAAATATGGACACGAAGCTGAAAATTGTAGGTCAAGAGTATATTCACCTATGTCAATTGTTCGATCGGTGAATATTATTAGAAGGGAAAGACAATTCAATACTACATGTTTTGTATGTGGTAACTATGGGCACCTAGCAATAAAATAAAGAATGAGAAATGTGAGACGTAACGTTGGTCCTTAGAAGTCAACAGGTACATAATGTTTTTTCTGTCATAAGATGGTCATCTAGCTAAATATTATTTGTTTAAGAACTAATCTCCTCATAAGTCAGAAGATGGAAAAGGAAAGTAGGCTGCTAATGTTGATGAAGTCAGAAGTGATATTAAGAAGTCATGGGTGAAGAAAGGTAAGTTGGATTCCTCTGAGTTGACTAAGAACTCCACAAGTTCAGGAAATGTGGAGGTTCCATCGGTAAACTATGCATATTATTTTCTTAGGAGGATCACTTAAAGAAAAATCCATTACCGATCCCCTAGACTCAAGAGTGGTAGAGATCAATATGCAAATTATGGTTTAAGTTTGTATGATTTTGTTTTTGAGATTGTATAGAGACCGCACTGAAATCTCAATGTCAATGTCTATTTGAGAGCGATTATTACTATTGGTTGGGTATCAGCTGATGGATAAGTGTTAACCGATGATATGAAACTATTCCTACTATTTATATATGAAATGTCTATTTCACTATTGATATATAAATGGAGAGGCAACTTATTTTTACACTCTTAATTTCAATTGAGAATTCAAGAGATATCTTGAGCTAGTGTGTGCAAAATGTTACATTTGTGATTGAGATCTTGGCTTAGCTTCATATTGAGTTTTTGATGAAACTCTAACATGTGTATTATAAGATATCATTTTATTATGTATTTATATTTGTGTTTTGTTGTGGTTGGTTGTGGGTGAACCCACAACAGTGGGTTACACATTTTTGCCTAAACGGACATTGAAGTCTACATTTTGAAAAAAACTTCTAGATTCGGATGCATATTGTCGTTAAACTATTTGAAATTAGAAGATGAAGTAAACTAGAGTCTTTTAGGATTTTCTATGTAGATTCTAAATATTTTTTTTTTTTTTTTTTTTAATTGATTTGAATGGTTTTTTTTCTCCCACGAAAATTGCTATGTTGGTGAAAACGTCATTTTCAAAAAGTTACATTGACTTCATAGAGCATAACTTTTTTTCTAAAATAAATATCAATGCGTTTCTTTCATATTTGGTTTTTTAACATCCATACAAAGGGCATGCAATTGGTTTGATGATTTTATCATGATTATTTCATATTTTAAGAATGTTTGAAGTAGAGTAAACAGTAATTTTGACATACCTTGATTGTGTAGCTTATAACTTATTGTGTATTTATCAATATTAAATTTTTTTTTTTTTTATAGAAAGTAGACTCAAAGCCGGAGGGCACTATTATTTTTCAATTTTTTTCTTCTCTTTTCTACTATTTTTCATTTAACGTCAAACTTAGAGGTTTATATTAGATAAAAAACCTACATTTGATGCACGTCAAAAAACATAGACCTAATTAATTCAAAAATTGTCAAATCTATATTCGTTAGAAAGATCATTCAGAACACTTGTGTGATGCGAAAGGAAGTCTCCTTATTCTTCCATTTGAGCCCCGAAGCCTTGAAAACTACAGATTTTTGTTAGCCTTTGCAAATGGCCTCTAATTAAAGGGTTTCGATAGAAAGTAGTTTCGATCGAAACTAATTAGTTTTGATCTAAACTAATTTATATCGAAAGTACTTTCTTAGTTTAACATAGGCATGGGTAAAAACCCAAGTAAAATCTTCACTAGTTATGTTTTATCAAAACTAAGTTAGTTTAGATCGAAACTAAGAAAAAACAGGTAGTTTTGATCGAAACAGTCAGGTACTTTCTATCAAAAGTACCCGACTAAAACTCCCACCTCGTGGATTTTGTGAGGAATTTCTTCCTCCAAAAAAGTGTAACCCACTATTGTGGGTTCACCATCGTAATGGCTAAAAATGTTTATACACCAGTTCTGGTGAGCATCTTTGAGGAACCTCGACCCGTATTCAAACTGCATCCAAGCAAAGAAGCTAAGATTAATATGTCTTGTGCCCTATCTACTATCCCCGTGCTTTTATGTTGATTGAAGATGTTCATTCTTATATCCACTATAAAATCAAAGAATTGGGAGCTGAAGAAATCTAGAAAGATTAAAAGGGTATGTGCATCAATGGAAAGTTCAAAGTCAAGCATATACATCTACAAGAGAAAGGTTTGACTTATTCTATGGACATTCCTACTGAATTCCATCATGAATGGATTTTTAATGTGTTGATTAGAGTGCACAATCAACTTATATAGATGGAAAGACCTCACAAGATCTCAAAGACATTAATTCATAGAGTTACAGGATTCCAAGCACAAGGTTTAGAATGTGCATTGAGAATGGTGGCTACTCATCTAGTCATTGAACTAACCAAATCCAAATGATATGGGAGAGAAATGAAAATTGATAATTTTACAAACAAGGAATTTTGTTTCACATCTATGGTGATAGGATACAGATTTTACCACTCCAATTGAGTTAAAAATGTGTCTGGTGGAGCTATTCATGTTGACTATCAGATTGTGAAGGATGATTCACCATATCATCTATGTGAGATGAAGAGAAGTCAATTCACAGTGAACATGGAAAGGATAAAGAAAGAAAAGAGACAATAATTTAAATATGGAGATCTATTGGTATGTATATTTTTCTATGTTCAAAAGTTCTTCCTTGGTAAAGGAAATGTTACATGGTCAAAGGAAAAACTGGTAGTTATGCAAATAAGTGAATTCATAAAGGAATTAGGGAATAATTTCAATAAATTCATGTGGATTTACTTCAAATATTTCCAATCTAGAATGCATAAATGAGAAAGGTGGTGAACTATAACTGATTGAATGATTGAAGATGTTAAGTTGATGATCACCAAGTTGCAGAAAGTTAATGCAAGACATTAAATCAATTAATGTACTGTATTGTCATTGATGTCAACTTGATTTAATCTAATTGGTTATATACATAGTTTCAAAGACTTCAAAGAACTAGAGAGATAAAGTTTATGCTATCAATAATGCATAAAAGTTCAGTATTCACCATGTGACAACAAACATTGACGAAAAGTGCACCCCGATGGATAGAGGAACCCAAGAGAAAAGTTACAGTGATACCCGAGAAAGAAACCCAAGCAAGCATTACCGATGAGAAGTGATGACATGTAATTGATTTAATGTTTGACAATGTTAAGTTGAAGATAATGCAAGGCATTAAATCAGTTAATGATTTGTATTGTATTGTCAATGATGTCAACTTGATATCATCTATACGGTCATATACATAAAGCCAAAGACTTCAGAGAACCAAAGGAACCAAGGTTATGCTTTTAGCAATAAATAAAATTCAAGTATTCACTTAGTGACAAAAAACACTGACAGAGTGAACACCATTGGTAAAAGCAAAGAAGAACAGTCACAGTGTTACCCGACGATAGGAAGCATAGTGTTGCCCGACAAAGAAAAACCATAGAATGCCCGACGAGAAAAGAAAAGAGTATCCCAATGGAAGAAAATATAGTGTTGCCCAACAGAAGAAGATCATGAAGCTAACTGGAGTCTCACCGACAAAAGTGTCAGTTGTCACCAACAACTAACTGCAAAGGTGACCGACAGAATAGAGAGTTCAAAAAACAACAAAATATCTAGCTGGCAGAGCTAAATAAGGACTTAACTAGTTGTCTACTTTGTTTTATTCGACCAAAGATAAGTGATTGATTTAAAGATGATTTGTATAGTTGGCAAGAAGATATCTACGAGACAAATCAAGAGTTATGCTTTAAATCTAATTGGCTGGATTGTTTTTCATGCCAAGAATCAAGAATCAAGAATCAAGAAACAATGAATATCATGTCTACATAAGAGACAAGCTTAATTCATTTTCACAATGCATGAAAAGGGGATTAAGGGAAGTGAATATAAATAGGATGTTGAAGAGAAACTGATCAAGAAATACTTCATGCAGTCGTGATCAATCAAGCTGAAGGAGAGCTAAGAAATTTTGCAGACACCGACGAGCAGTGAGCATAGCATCATAAAGCAGAAAGTGTGGAGCACAAAGAATTGAATTGATACATTGATCAGAAAGGTAATGTACTTAAATAGATCTAAAAATATGCAATTCAAAGTTGCATTAGAAATAGGTCATAGTGTTTTAGTTTAACCATTGAAGCATCAAGTCTCTTAACAGAGTAGGACTTAACATTCTTCTATATATGGAGGTACATCCGAAGGAGTGCCAAAAAGGTTAATTCATGAAAGTAGCATTGGATATGCCCGATGCCTATTGAAATTCTAAGAGAGGTTGATTCAAGGATGGAAACATTAGATGCCCGATACTAAGTGACAATCTCTATGTATAAAATCCTCTAACAAGGTCACACCTAACAGTGTGTTTGTAACCTTTAACAGGGTTGGCTCTTAACAGGGCTCACTTCAAAAGAGTGAAAATTTGGGCTACCAGTCCTAGTGGTTTTTCCCTTAACAGGGTTTCCACGTTAAAATCCATGTGTTATGTGTGTATGATTCATTTCTTTATTGTTTTATATCTTACATAAGTCATTCCTGGATATATCGGTATACTTTGCTTATTTACTGAGTTTCGGTAAATAGTTATACTGCTTATCGATAATCAAGAAAGAATAAGGATTGATAGAGAACACTAAAAGATAGTTAAATCATTATTATTATTTCATGGCATACATCTTGTAGGGACAAAATAATCTGAGGTTTATTGATTAGTGGTTAAAGTTTGAAGGATAAATTTTTGAGGCCACTGATTCACCCCCCCCTCTCAGTTATTACTAACAATTGGTATTAGAACTTGTGTGCTTAGAAGGAGGGTTTCAAGACATAAGCCAAAGATCAAAAGATAAATAGATGAGATGTGTCCAAGTTGAACAAAGATAATTTTGCTTCATGGCAGAGCAGGATAAGAATCCACTTATCAGGTATTGGTAATGATGTTACTCAATTCTTAGAAACTGAATATGTGTTGCCCACAGGAGCATCAATAGTTGAACAAATGAGAGAGAAGCATGAACACAATGACATGATGATAGAGCTTGCTTCCTCACTCTCCGATGCTGAATTTGAAGATGTCAAATAATGCAAAACTACAAAGAAGATGTGGGACAAATTGAATCTTGTACATGGTGGTGACAAAAATGTTTATAGAGCCAAGGCAGAAAGCCTTAGATGAAATTTTGATGATCTCAAAATGAAAGAAGGTGAAAAAATCACTCAGTACAACACAAGAATCAAAGAGGTAGTCAATGCTATCCGAGGAGTTGGAGGTGTACTAGAAGAAGATACAGTGGTAAGTAAAATTCTAAGAACCTTACTATCTACTTATGCTATTAGAGTATCTTCCATTCAAGAAATGAGAGCAGTAGAAAATAGAAATGTTACTCTAGACATTTTAATTGGAAGACTGATTTCATTTGAGATGAATAACTTTGATAATAGTGTCCTACCAAACATAGAGTCTGCATTCAAAACTTCTATGAGAATAAGTACATCAAGTCACAAAAATACTATGAGAAAAGATAGTGATAGTGAAAAATGAAGAAGATGATCTTGATGGAATTGAAGCACTTATGGCCAGAAGAATGCAGAGAGGCAAAGGTAAATACAAAGGTAAATTACCACTTGTTTGTTTTAATTGCAAAGAGATTGGACACTTTGTTGCAAGATGTACTAACAGAAGTAATGACATATTTTTTGAGAAGAAGTCTGACAGAGGTGATTATAGAAGCTACCAACAATAAAAAAGAAGAGATACCCGAGACTATAAGGATGAAGGAAAGAAGGTCAGTTACCTAGAAAAATGCAAGGATGATGATACTGACACCGAATCTGATGAAGACATTGAGATGGTGTTTGTGGTTGTAAAAGATGATTTAGATGATGATGAAGAAAGGTATGTAGAAATAGCTCTTATATCTAAAATTAGCAAAAATGATGTTTGGATCATAGATAGTGGTTGCACTCATCATATGACTGGTGATAAGAAAATTTTTGAGACTTTTGAATACTACAAAGGTGGTTCAGTAAGAATGGGTAATGACACACCTTATCCAGTTGAAGGTAGAGGAACAATAATGTTGAATAACCCGATAAAGTGCGAGAATGCTTATTGGGTAAATGGATTGAATTATAATCTATTGAGTGTTTCTCAGTTGAATAACATAGGTCACAAAGTATAATTTGAAAATAAGAAGGCAAAGATCTTCAACAAACCTGGAAATCTGATTGGTACCGGTGAGCAGACAAAAGGTAACTTATTCTATCTGAATGATACTGACTCCACTTGTTTGATTGCTACAAACGAAGACATATGGTTATGGGACAAAAGACTATGTCATGTGAACTTTGACAACATGATAAAGATTAGCAAAAAGATAAATGTCAGAGGTTTACTGACGATGACCAAGCCCGACAATATCATGTGTAAGAATTGTCAAAAAGAAAAAATGACAAAGTCTAGTTTCAAAAGAAAAACCCATACATCTGATGCAATTATAGAATTAGTCCATACTAATTTATGTGGACCTTTGAGGACAAAGAGTTATTATGGAGATAGATATTTTATTCTCTTTGTTGATGATTACTCTAGAATGATGACAATTATGTTTCTAAAAGATAAATCAGAAGCATTTAAGATGTTTAAATGGTATAAGGCTATGGTAGAGAAACAAAGTGGTAAGGATCTAAAATGTTTAAGATCAGATAGAGGAGGAGAATTTATATCAGATGAATTCACTAACTTTTGTAATGAGCATGGAATCAAAAGACAGGTCTCTGCACCAAGGACACCACGACAGAATGGAATTACTGAAAGAAGGAACAAATCCATAGTTGACTATGCAAGGACACTGATGATAGAGAAAGACATCACCCAAATCTTTTGGAGGGAAGTTGTCAGTACTGCTATTTACACATTAAACAAAGCACAATTGAAGAAAGACACCTTATGAGCTATGGTATGGATACACAACCAATGTAAGTTACTTCAAAAAATTTGGCAGTCAATTTTATATCTTAAAATATGATAGAAATGGAAAAATTGACTCCAAGAGTGATGAAGGAATTTTTCTAGGGTATTCCACCAAGAGCAAGGCTTATAAATGTTTAAACAAAGACTCTAACAAAATTGTTGAAGGTGCAAATGTAAAGATAGATGAATTTGAAGAGAAGAATGAACAGGAAAGCACTAAAGAACCAGAGGACTATAATAAGTTTACTTACAATGAGGAACCTGACACTCTACCCTACCAAAAATGTAGATCTCCCAAGCAACAATTCTTAAATCCATAACAAAAAAATGTTGCAACCGACGGTCAGGCTACAAATACCGACGGTCAGGACAATGATCAAAACAATGTGCAAGGTGATGAAGAACAAAATGAAGGACAAAATGATGATCAAGCTGATAGACAAAGAGTTGTACCTGTAATTGCAAGATATGTAAGAAGTAACCATCCAGAGATCCAGATCATAGGAGATAAGAAAGTTGGTACAAGAACAAGAAGTAAGTCCTTAAACTCAAATTGTTTACTTTGTGAGTTTGAGCCAAAATCTGTCAATGCTGCACTTTATAATGAAGAATGGATAAGTGCTATGAATGATGAGATTGAGAAGATTGAGAAAAAAAAAACATGGTCACTTGTGCCAAGACCAGATGACAAGAATGTCATCGGTACAAAATGGATATTCAGGAATAAGTTGAATGAGAATGGAGAAGTCATAAGAAAAAAAGCAAGACTAGTATGCAAGGGGTATGCACAAGAGGAAGGTATTGACTATGGAGAAACCTTTTCACCCATTTCTAGGATAGAAGGTGTGAGAATACTACTTGCTTATGCTGCATATAAAGGATTCAAGGTATATGAAATGGATGTCAAGTCTGCATTCCTTAATGGAATACTTGAAGAAGAGGTATACATTGAACAACCAGAAGGGTTTGTAGATCCAGACAAGAGAAACATGGTATACAAAATTCATAAAGCCTTGTATGGATTAAAACAAGCTCCTAGATCCTGGTATGAATGACTTAATTCCTATCTTATAAGTATTGGATTTGTAAGGACTAGTGAAAACAATAATCTTTATTTGAAGGAAGATACTAATGCTAACACTTTGATTGCTGAAATATTTGTTGATGATATCATATTTGGAGACAATGATATGCTATGAAAATAATTTTCTAATGAGATGTCTATGTTTGGAGAGATCAAGTTCTTTCTTGGTCTACAGATCATGCAACAATGTGAAGGTATTTTCATTACATAGTCCAAATACATTAAAGAGGTCTTGAAAATATTCAACATGGAAGAATCCAAACCAGTTGGAACACCGATGGCTACTGGATGTAAGTTGACAAAGAAGGATAAGACAACAGAGGTAAATTAGACTTTGTATAGATCAATGATAGGAAAAATCATGTATGTTGTACACACTAGACCAAATATTGCACATGCAGTAGGAATTGTTACTAGATTTTTTGCTAACCCCAAGGAATCACATATGACTACTATGAAAAGAATTTTAAGATATCTGAAGAATACCGAGGAGTATGGCTTATGGTATAGAAGAGAAGGAAAATTTGAACTTCGGGTCTTTACCAACACGGATTGGGCTGGAAATCTTGATGACCGGAAGAGCACAACTAGAGGAGCATTCTTTATGGGTGACAGACTTGTCACATGGATAAGCAAGAAACAAGGATGCATCTCACAATCTACTGTAGAAGCAGAGTATGTTGTTGTTGCTGTAAATTTCTCAAACATTGCATGGATCAAACAGTTACTGGAAGGTATGCATATGAAGATCCTAGAACCAGTAATTATCTATTGTGATAATACAAGTGCAATTAACATTCCCAAAAATCTAGTCATGCATGCTAAAACAAAGCATATTTCCATCAAGTATCATTATTTAAGAGAACAAGTTTAGGCAAAAGAGGTGACACTTGAGTATGTGCAATCAAAAGAACAATTGGCCAATATCTTCACCAAGCCACTACCCAAGGATACATTTGAGTACTTAAGAAAGAGAATAGGGGTCAAACCCTTATCTACTGGTCAGTAAAATGACTGAAGGCTGCATCAACCTACATATTATCATAATATCATACATGATTGATGCAAATAAAGAGATGAACTTCAAAGCTACATCTATATACAAATAGGTATATATCAACACCAAGCACAAGAGCATATTGTTGTATTGTTGATGGATAAGGGAAATTCAAGGAATATATTATGGATGGAGAGAAATAATAGTTTGACATGAATGTCAGATATTTGAAAAATACTTGTTTGGCATTGCTATCAAAGGGAGAGAAAATATCCATATTATCACATCCTTCTGGAAAAGGGAGAAAAAGTATCTATTAGCACATTAATCCAACAGGGAGAGATTATACTATTAGCCATATTATCACATCCTTTTGGAAAAGGGAGAAGAAGTATCTATTAGCACATTACTCCAACATGGAGAGATTATACTCTTAGGGAGAGAAATTGTATGGAAAGATTATACAAAGGAATAATTGTAGACAAGAGAAAAATACATCAAAAGAAAAGAATAGTCAAGGGAAAGAAATTGACACAAAGAGAGGATACAACACATCAAAATAAAGAGAGCTGCAAGAATCAAATCTAAGCTAAAACAGAGCTTACTGACAGTCAGACATTTATCGGTTATCAGACCAAAATGATTGGTAGTTTGATGAATCTCAACTATTGTATTTTATATTGTATTAGAAATAGTATAGTGTGATAATATAGTATGTTTCCATCAATGCCAAAGGGAGAGATTGATGACATGTAACTGATTGAATGTTTGACAATGTTAAGTTGAAGATAATGCAAGGCATTAAATCAATTAATGATTTTTATTGTACTGTCATTGATGTTAACTTGATATCATCTGTACGGTCATATACATAAAGCCAAAGACTTCAGAGAACCAAAGGAACCAAGGTTATGCTTTCAGCAATACATAAAATTCAAGTATTCACTTAGTGACAAACAACACTAATGGAGTGCACACCATCAGTAAAAGAAAAGAAGAATAGTCACAGTGTTACCCGATGATAGGAAGCATAGTGTTGCCTGACAAAGAAAAACCATAGAATGCCCGACGAGCAAAGAAAAGAGTATCCCAACGGAAGAAAATACAGTGTTTCCCGACGGACAAAGATCATGAAGCTAACTGGAGTCTCGCCAACAAAACTGTCAGTTGTCACCGACAACTAACTGCAAAGGTGACCAACAAAATAGAGAGTTCAGAAAATGACAAAAATATATAGCTCGTAGAGCTAAATAAGGACTTAACTAGTTCTCTAATTTGTTTTATTTGACCAAAGATAAGTGATTGATTTAAAGCTGATTTGTACAGTTGGCAAGAAGATATCTATGAGACAAATCAGGAGTTATGCTTTAAATCTAATTGGCTAGATTGTTTTTCACGCCAAGATCAAGAATCAAGAAATAATGAATATCATGTCTATATAAGAGAAAAGCTTAATTAATTTTCACAATGCATGAAAGGGGATTAAGGGGAGTGAATAGAAAGAGAATGTTGAAGAGAAACTAATGAAGAAATACTTCATGCAGTCCTGATCAATCAAGTTGAAGGAGAGCTAAGAAATTCTACAGACACCGACGAGAAGTGAGAACAACATCACAGAGAAGAAAGTGTGGAGCACAAATAATTGAATTGATACATTGATCGAAAAGATAATGTACTTAAATAGATCTAAAAATCTGCAATTCAAAGTTGCATTAGAAACAGGTCATAATGTTTCAATTTAACCATTGAAGCATCAAGTCTCTTAATAGAGAAAGAATTAATAGTCTTCTATATATTGAGGTACATCCCAAGGAGTTCCAAAAAGGTTGATTCATGAAAGCAGCATTGGATATGCCTGATGCCTATTGACAGTCTAAGAGAGAGGTTGATTCAAGGATGGCAGCATTAGATGCCTGATACTAAGTGACAACCTCTATGTATAAAATGCTCTAACAAGGTCACACCTAATAGTGTGTTTGTAACCTTTAACAAGGTTGGCTCTTAACAGGGCTCACTTCAGAAGAGTGAAAATTTGGGGTACCGATCCCAGTGGTTTTTCCCTTAACAAGGTTTCCATGTTAAAATTCATGTGTTATGTGTGTATGATTCATTTCTTTATTGTTTTGTATCTTACATAAGTCATTCTGGATATATCGGTATACTCTGATTATTTACCGAGTTTCGGTAAATAGTTATACTGCTTATCGGTAATCAAGAAAGAATAAGGATTGACAAAGAACACCAATAGACAGTTAAATCATTATTAGTATTCCATGGCATACATCTTGTAGGGACAAAATAATCTTAGGTTTATTGATTAGTGTTACCCAATGGATAGACAACCTCGATAGACAGACAACCTTGATAGACAAAGATGCCCAAGGAAAACTGAATTCAAGACCAAGCTAACAAGGAGTTAAACACCGAAAATATTTGGAGTTCATAAACAACAAAAGACTTAGCTGGGAAGAGCTAAATATGGAGTTAACTAGTTGATCACATTGTTTTCATTGACAATTTAAAAGCCAGAGATAAGCTAGAGTTTTAAAGCTATTTTATTCCAGTTGTCAAAGAGAAATCTATAGGATAAAACTAAAGTAAGCTTTAAAGAAAGAAAGGTGAGAATTGCAGATCACGCCAAGAACAAGAAAGTCAAGGACTTAGAAATGGTGAAATTATGTCTATAAAGAGACAAGCTAATTCATTGTGAATTAGAGGGCAGTGAATAGAGAAGAAGATGATGAAGAGAATACTGGTGAAGAAATACTTCATACAGTCTTGATCAAACAAGCTGAAGAACAAAGCTAATATTTCTGTGGACACTGAGGAATAGAGAAGCACAACTTCACTGAGCAGAAAGAAGTGGAGCAAAGTTATTGAAAAAAAACATTGATCATAAAGGTATTCTGAGCTTACAATAGATCTGAACATCTGCAATTCTAAGTTGTATTTATAAACAGATCATATACTATTTTAGTTTAACCATTGATTCAGAAAGTCTCTTAACGGAGAAGGATCTAACAATCCTTTATATATTGAGATACATTCCAAGAAGTATCAAAAGTTTTATCATGAAGATAACATAGTGAAAAGATAGATATCAAGTGATAAACTGTTAGTGATAAATCCTCTAACAAGGTCACAATTAACAGTGTGTTTGTAACCTTTAACAAGGTTGGCTCTTCACTGAGCTCACTCCAGAAGATTGAAAATTTTGGGTTACCGGTCCCAAGTGGTTTTTCCCTTAACAGGGTTTCCACATATTAAATCCATGTGTCAAATGTGTTTATGAGTCATTTCTTTAATTTTTTATTTTACACATTACTAAAATAGGATTGATCAGTAAACACTAAGTTATTTACTGTATTTTCGTAAATGCTAGACTGCTATTTGGTAAAGCTTAAGAATAAGGTACTAATACATCTTGTAGGAATAAAGATAACTAGAGGCTTATAATTGCGGTACTAAGTTTTTGGGTTGATTTATTGGAATATTTTTGAGGCCACTGATTCACCCCCCCCCCCTTAGTTATTCTAACAATTGGTATAAGAGCTTGTGTACTTAGAAGGAAGGTTTGAAGTCCTAAGAAAAATATCACAAGATGAGCAAATGGGATGTGCCTAAGTTGAACAAAGACAACTTTGCATCATGGAAAAGCAGGATAAGACTCCACCTATCAGGTATTGGAAATTATGTTACTCAATACTTGGATACTAAATATGTGTTGCCTACAAGACCTCACACACTTGATCAATTGAGAGAAAAGAATGAGCACAATTCTATGATGATATAACTTTATTCCTCACTCTTCGATGTTGAATTTAAAGATGTAAAAACTTGAACCTCTACAAAGAAAATGTGGGATAAATTGAAGCTAGTACATGGAGGAGATGCAAATGTGCTAAGAGCTAAGGCAGAAAGCCTAAGAGGTAAATTTGATGACCTAAGAATGAAAGAAGGAGAAAATATCACTCAGTACAATTGTAGAATCAAAGAGGTAGTCAATGCTATCTGAGGAGTTGGAGGTGTTCTTGAAGAAGAAACAGTGGTAAGTAAAATCCTAAGAACCTTACTATCTATATATTCTATTAGAGTATCTGTTATACAAGAAATGAGAGCAGTAGAAAATAACAATGTCACTCTAGATAGTTTGGTTGGTAGACTTATTTCATTTGAGATTAATAAATTTGACAATAGTGTCTTACCATCTATTGAGTCTGCATTCAAATCCTCTTTAAAAATAAGTATGTCAAGTCATAAACACACTATGAGGAATGATAGTGAAAGTGATAGTGATAACCAAGGACTTGATGAGATTGAAGCACTAATGGCTAGAAGATTGCAGAGAGGTAAAGGTAGATACAAAGGTAAATTACTACTTGTATGTTTTAATTGTAAATAGATTGGACACTTTTCTGCTAGATGTCCTAACAAAAGAAAAGAAGAAAGAAGCAGTGACAGATCATATGAAAATAAATTTGATAGAGGTGATAACAGAGATTACCGAAGCAACTAAAAATATGAAAGAAGAGATACCTGAGACTATAAGGACAAAGGGAAGAAAGCTTGTTACATGGAAGAGAACAAAGTTGGAGATACTGAAACTGAATCTGATGAAGATATTGAGATGGTATTTGTAGCCATGAAGGATGATTCAGACGAAGAGGAAAGGTATGTTGAGACTGCACTCATATCTAAGGTTAGTAAGAATGATGTCTGGATTATAGATAGTAGCTTCACTCACCACATGACTACAGATATATAAACATTTGAAACTTTTGCGTATTATAATGGTGGATTAGTAAGAATGCGTAGTGACTCACCTTGTCCAATTGAAGGTAAATAAACCATAATGTTAAATAATATGATCAAATGTGAAAATGCATACTAGGTAAAATGACTTAACTATAATCTATTGAGTGTTTCACAGTTGAATAACATAGGTCACTGAGTGGAATTTGAAAACAAAAAGGCAAAGATCTTTAATGAATTAGGAAGGTTGATCGAAACTGGTGAATAGACAAAAGGTAACCTATTCTATCTTGATGATATTAACACCACTTGTTTAATGGCTAGAAATGAAGACATATGGTTGTGGCATAAAAGACTATGTTATGTGAATTTTGAAAACATGATTAAGATAAGAAATAAAAGGAAAGGAAGAGTCTTACCGAGCATGTCAAATCCCAACCATATCATGTGTAAGAATTGTCAAAAAGGTAAAATGACAAAGTCTAGTTTTAAGAGAAAAACCCATACATCTAATGCTATTCTAGAATTAGTCCATACTGACCTATGTGGACCCATGAGAACTAAGAGATACTATGGTTATAGATACTTCATTCTATTTGTAGATGATTATTCTAGAATGATGACAGTAATGTTCTTAAAACAGAAATCAAAAGCATTCAAGATGTTTAAATGGTACAAAGATATCGTAGAAAAGAAAAGTGATAAGGAATTGAAATGCTTAAAATCAGATAGAGAAGGAGAATTTATATTTGATGAATTCACTAACTTTTGTAATGAGCATGGAATTCAAAGACATGTTTCTGCACCAAGAACACCACATCAAAATGGGATTGCTGAAAGAAGAAATAGATCCATTGTTTATTGTGCAAGAACACTAGTGATTGAGAAAGGCATCACTCAAACATTCTGGAGGGAAGCTATCAATACTGCTGTCTACACATTGAACAGAGTTAAATTGAAGAAGGACACCAAAAAGACACCTTATGAGCTATGGTATAGATACACACCCAATGTAAGTTACTTCATAATTTTTGGAAGTCAATGTTATATTTTGAAAGATGATAGAAATGGAAATCTTGACTCCAAAAGTGAAGAAGGAATATTTATAGGGTATTCCAACAAAATCAAGGCTTATAAATATCTTAACAAGTCCTCTAACAAGATAATTGAAAGTGCAAATATCAGAATAGATGATTCATTTGATGAGAAAAATGAAGAGGAAAGCATAAAAGAGCCGAAAGACTACAATAGGTTTATTTAAAATGAATAACCTGACACTCTATGTGAGCAAGAGTGTATCACTCCTGAGCAATAGAACAATGCACCCGAGCATCAGGCTGCAAATATCAAAAATCAGGAAATTACTCAAAATGATGCTTCGAGCGATGGATATCAGAATGAAGGTCAGAATGATGAACAAAGAGCTGAACTGATACTTTCTAAGTATTTCTGAAGACACCATCCATAGAACTAGTTCATAGGAGAAACAAAAGGTTGGAATGAGAACAAGAAGTAAGTCACTAAACACTAGATGTTTAATTTGTTATTTTGAGCCTAAATTTGTTAATACTGCACTTGAAAATGAAGAATGGGTCAGTGATATGAATGAAGAGATAGAACATATTGAGAAGAAAAAAACATGGACATTAGCACCTAGACCGGATGACAAGAATGTCATCGGTACCAAATGGATATTCAGAAACAAGCTGAATGAGAATGGATAAGTCACAAGGAACAAAGCAAGATTAGTATGCAAGGGGTATGCACAAGAAGGTATTGACTATTGAGAAACCTTTGCACCCATTTCTAGACTAGAAGGATTCATAATTCTACTTGCTTATGTTGTATTTAAAGGATTCAAGGTATACCAAATGGATGTCAAATCTGCATTCCTAAATGGAATACTAGAAAAAGAGGTATACATTGAACAACCAAAAGGGTTTGTTGATCCTAACAAGAGAAATATGGTTTGTAGACTACACAAAGCCTTGTATGGATTGAAACAAACACCTAGAGCATGGTATGAAATACTTCACTCCTATCTCATAAGAATTGGATTTATAAGAACAAGTGAAAATAGTAGTCCGTATTTAAAAGAAGATACTGATGATAATATTTTGATTGCTGAAATTTTTGTTGATGATATCATATTTGGTGGTAGTGATATGTTATGTACATCATTTGATAATGAAATGAACAAAGAGTTTGAGATGTCAATTTTTGGGGAGATCAAGTTATTTCTTGGTCTATAGATTCTTCAACAAGATGCAGGCATATACATCACACAATCCAAATACATCAAGAAAGTGTTGAAGATATTCAAGATGGAAGACTGCAAACCAGTTGTAACACCTATGGAAACCAGATGTAAGATGAAAAAGGAAGATAAGTCAAATGAGGTAAATCAGACACTATATAGATCAATGATTGGAAAACTAAGGTATGTTGTTCATACCAGACCAGATATAGCACATGCAGTTGGAATAGTTGCAAGATTCTCTGCTAATCCCAAGGAATTACACATGATTATTGTCAAGAGAATTCTGAGATATCTAAAGAATACTAAAGACTATGGCTTATGGTATAAAAGAGAAGGAAAATTTGAGCTTCAAGTCTATACAGATGTTAATTGGGCTAGAAACTTAGATGACAGGAAGAGCACAACTGGAGGAGCATTCTTCATGGGTGACAAACTTGTCACATGGATCAGTAAGAAGAAAGGATGCATCTCATAATCTACTACAAAAGCATAATATGTGGTTGCTGCTTCAAACTACTCTAACATTGCATGGATCAAACAATTACTGGAAGGTATAAATATGAAAATTCTTGAACCAGTGATTATCTATTGTGATAATACGAGTGCAATAAACAGTTCCAAGAATCTTGCCATGCATGCTGAGACTAAGCATATTGCTATCAAGTATCATTACTTAAGAGAAAAAGTGCAAGAGAAAGAGGTGATACTAGAATATGTTCAATCCAAGGAATAATTAGCAGACATATTCACAAAGCTACTGCCCAAAGATACATTTGAGTACCTGAGAAAGAGACTAGGGTTCTAACCCTTGTCTATTAGTCACTAACCTGACTAGGAGGCTGCATCAGCCTACACAAAATCAGAATATCATTCATGTTGATGCAAGCAAAGAGATTGACTGCAAAAGACATATTAGTACATAGCAAGGTACTTATCTGCATCGAACACCAGAGTCATTGTATTGTTGATGGATAGGGAAATTCAAGGAGTATATTAAAAAAAAGGAGGAAAGAGATAGAGTTTGGCATTACTGTCAAAGGGAGAGAATATATCCATATGAAATATCCATCATAATCATCCAAAGGGAGAGAAGTATTATAAGGGAGAGATGACATAAGGGAGAGATTATATCCACATGATAAATATCTATTATTGTCAAAGGCAAAAGAGATGATCAAGGAGAGGAACAGTCAAAGGGAGAGACAACATCAAAGGAAGAGACAGAATCAAAATTTTCTACATCTATCCAGTGAAGGGAATGGAGATTGAAGAGAGTACTCTGCAAGAAACAAATCTAACCTAGAAAAGCTTACCGAGAGCTAGATATTTGTATTGGTTGTAGAACAATAAATTTGGTAGATTGATGAACTACAACTGATATATTTCATAATGTATTAGTAATAATGTAGTGTCTTGCCATCAATTCCAAAGGGAGAGATTGATGAACTATAACTGATTGAATGTTTGAAGATGTTAAGTTGATGATCACCAAGCTGCAGAAAGTTAATGCAAGACATTAAACCAGTTAATGTATTGTATTGTCATTGATGTCAAATTGATTTAATCTGATTGGTTATATACATAGTGTCAAATACTTAAAATAACCAAAGAGATAAAGGTTATGCTATTAGTAATGCATAAAATTTTAGTATTCACCATGTGACAACAAACACTAATAGACAGTGCACCCCGACGGATAAAGGAACCCGAGAGAAAATTCATAGTGATACCCAAGCAAGAAACTTGAGCAAGCATTACCAACAAGTAGAACCACAATGTTACTCAATGGATAGACAACCCTGATGACCAGACAACCCCGACGGATAGAGATTCCTGAGGAAAACTAAAGTCAAGACCGAGCTAACAAGGAGTTAAACACCGAAAAGAACTAAAGTTCAGAAATGACAAAAGACTTAGCTGGTAGGAGCTAAATATGGAGTTAACCGGTTGATCACATTGTTTTCATCGATAATTTAAAATCCAGATATAAGCTAGAGTCTTAAAGTTGTTTTATTCTAGTTTTCAAAGAGAAATCTATGGGATAAAACTAAAGTAAGCTTTAAAGCATGAAAGGAAAGAATTGCGGATCACACCAAGAACAAGAAATTCAAGGACTTAGAAATGGTGAAATTATTTCTATAAAGAGACAATCTAATTCATTGTGAATTAGAGGGGAGTGAATAGAGAAGAAGATGTTGAAGAGAATATTGGTGATGAAAGATTTCATATAGGCCTAATCAAACAAGTTGAAGAACAAAGCTAATATTTTTGCGGACACCAAGCAACAGAGAAGCACAATATCACTGAGCAGAAAGAAGTGGAGCAAAGGTATTGAAAAGAAACATTGATCAGAAAGGTATTATGATCTTACAATAGATCTGAACATCTGCAAGTCTAAGTTGTATTTATGAACAGATCGTATACTTTTTTAGTTTAACCATTGATTCAGAAAGTCTCTTAACCAAGAAGGATCTAACAATCCTTTATATATTGAGATACATCCCAAGGAGTATCAAAAGGTTTATCATGAAGATAGCATAGTTAAATTTCATATATCAAGTGATAAACTGTTAGTGATAAATCCTCTAACAAGGTCGCACTTAATAGTGTGTTTGTAACCTTTAACAGGGTTTTCTCTTCACCGAGCTCACTTCAGAAGAGTGAAAATTTTGGGTTACCAGTCCCAAGTGGTTTTTCCCTTAACAGGGTTTCTACATTAAAATTCCATGTGTCAAATGTGTTTATGAGTCATTGCTTTAATGTTTTGCTTTACACATTACTAAAATAGGATTGATCGGTAAACACTAAGTTATTTATTATATTTTGGTAAATGCTAGACTACTATTTGGTAAAGCTTAGGAATAAGGTTAAACAATGAACTCCGATCAGTAGTTATTTGATAAGATTATTTCAAGGCATACATCTTGTAGGACTGAAGATAACTAGAGGCTTATAATTGTGGTACTAATTTTTGGGGTTGATTTATTAGAATATTTTTGAGGCCACTGACTCACCCCCCCCCCTCTTAGTTATTCTAACAAAGGGATTCCAGCTAGCATTGTAGAAAAGTACAAGAGTGATATTTGTTTTCTTGTAGACACAGATTCATGTATTGGGCAAGCTTTGGAATCCAAAACATGTTGGATTCCTCCTATGGGTTATGAAGTTGAAAGTGATTTAGTAACTTTTCATGTTGATGATTTATTGTCAAAACCATTAGACAAACAAGCAAATAGATTTGGAATCGATGATGAAGTTGTTTCTAAAATTCAAAAGGAATTGAAGAAATCGGTCATTGAAAGAAAAGAAGAAGAAGAAGAAGAAGAAGAAGAAGAAGAAGAAGAAAGGTACCTAATCTAGAGAAGAATATTGGAAGTACTATTGCAAGAGCCTCTTGCACTACTACAACCCTAACTGTAGCTAAGATCAAACAGAGAAAACCAACTACTAGTGAAGTTAAGTCTGAAAGGAAATCTTCAAGGAAGAAAATACAACACACTTCTACTCCTAAGATAATCAAAAAGAGGAAGAAAAAATTAAATAAATGAGGGACAAAATTAGATAAGGATGCCTATGAACATAAGAAGAATAGTGAAACAAAGTTGGCCTCTTCTATTGATGGTATTGTAAAAGGTATTGAGGACAATGGTAGACTTGTCATTATTAGCAAAAGATACACTTTGGGGAGTAGTGAAGATAGAAGATGCAATTCTGTATCATTTTCATAAATTTTTCATAACACCTTTAGAAATTCATTCTTGCATCCCTAATGAGTTATATCAGGTGATTGATGCTATATGGAGCACCGCATTATAGTTGGATAGAGAGATTATGGAAAGAACACTTATCCAAGTTCAACCAAAGTTGTGTTAAGAAGATGATAAGATAATGATTACTGCTCACAAGAACAAATTCAATATTAAGAGTAGAGCAAATAGACTTCTAATTGATGATATACAGAGTGTAAATGATGAATCAGTTAAGACATGAAAAAGATTACAATAGATAAGATCAAATTATCATATTTGATAGAGGAAGCTAAGAGTATATTGACTGAGGTGGGTCAATTGATTGTCAAGGTATCAAGGTATTCAAACTTTTTTCAATATTTGGAACAAAGTAGAGCTGAAGCATAAAAGGAATTGGAGAACTTAATTGATCAACTTGATCCACTATGAAGTTCATTCACAACTTACAGTGATCGGGTAAAGAAAATCAACAAAAAGGTTACACATATTCAAATTGAGCAAGAGCAAAGAATGATCACTCTACTATAACTTAAATCCACCTTATCTCCTACAGTAGAAGTGATGCAACAGAATGTGAAAAAGGAAAAAGTTGTATTTTCCTTACTAGAAATGAACACTTTAGATAGAAAGGAAAGATCGCCGCAAGTTTAATTGAGAAAATCATTACTATGGGTTACTTGCAGAAGCTATGGGAAACAACCTTGAGTTTGGAAAAGATTCACTTCAAGGTAATTTTTGACGATATGCAAGTAAGATTTTGTATACATATATTGAAAGTATTTGTACATTTTTAATTGTTTCCAAATGGGGAGTATGTAAGGAGAAGAGTATATGAATGGAGAGTATGTGTATAGGGAGTCATAAGTTGATATTATGATTGCACTATTATAAGCATATGTCTGAGTTAGTATATGTTTTCTATCAATGCCAAAGGGGGAGATTATTGGTATTATGTATTGTTGGTATTTGGTACTATGTTTAGAGATTGTTAGTTGGCTTTTATTGATGTCAACTAAGTAAGTGCAAGTCCTAATATGCAACGGGTAAAGTGAATATACAATCAGTAAGCAGGTCATACTAAAATTTGGTTAAGTCCAGAAGCTCAGTAGACTATACATACATCACTTTGGTCACGATCATGGTACAATAAGAATTTTGAGGAGCGGTCACAAAATTATCTTCAACCAGTTTACATTGCAAAGTGGTTCCAACCACAACTTATTTGGTTGAGTGGTGATAGATTATTAAGTGTCACAGACACTAAGTCAGGTAGAACTCTTATGTTATTGATCAACTGATCAGTAGACCACAGATCGGTGAGTGGTAAATTGTATGAAATCATTTCTAATGATTTGGTGACATGGAAAAAAGGTTATACATCTAATGTGTGAGTATTTACAAGATCGATTACATTGGAGGATTCAAAATCTGTTTGACTACCTTGGAGATAAAAACTTGCAGATTTTATCTTGACCCAACGTCGTCACCATAAATTGTTTCTTTCATTAATATTATCAATTTGGCACATGGTACTATCTTAAGAAAACAATTTTAAGATCATTCTTAGGTCGATGCAAGTTGTTTATATAAGGGAATAGTTCTTATTGGAGAGAGAGAGAGAGAGTTGTTGAAGAGTTTTTTTGTTTTGGGTGATTAGGGGTTTATAGTTAAAGTTGTGATCAGAGACAAGAGAGAAGAGAAAATTTACAGAGTAAAGAGGTACAGAGTGTAAAGAGCTTATAAGCCTATTAAGAAATTAGTGCTACATCTATATCACTCATCTTGTTGTTTCCTAATAGCTGCAGTAGGCAAAATCCCTTAACCGGGTGGACTCTAACAAGTTCTTTTTGTAAATCCTTTAACAGGGTGACTTCTTTATTGAGGTTTTAAATCCTCTAGTGAGGTAGATCATAGATGATCTTATTGTACTCCTAATAGTGTACCAGTTACTCCTAATAGGGTGAACCCTCATAAAGGGTATTTGTAGCTCCTAACAAGGAAAAGTCATATACTGCAGTATTGGGCTTGTGGGTGTCATCCCCACCATGGTTTTTCCCTCTTACAAGGGTTTCCAAGTGAAAATATTAGTTTTATGTGTGATGATTTTGTGGATTCTTGATATGAATTTATTTCATATATTTGCATAAGTTATTTACTTCATAGTTTGGAAAGTATTTCAATATTTCTTTGGTTTAGTGGTTGAATTAGTTTATTATTTGTTTGTACTGATTCACCCCCCCATCTTAGTACCTATTATTCCTACAGTTATTGTTAGCAATAATAGTCCGCTAGAACAACTAGGGGGGCGAATCAGTTGTGTGCCAATAACAAAAACTTCAACCTTTAACAATCAAAAGATAAATGAAATTATGAACATATTATCAACAACATCATAACACAACCATTTCTTGTCAAGGAAACCCTATTAAGGGAAAAACCTCGATGGGAATTACCACCCACAAATAATGCACTAAAATTATAGTATCCCTATTAGAAGCTAATTATTATATACAGTACACAGTCCCTATTAAAGGATAGACCCTGTTAGGAGTCAAGGGAAACAATAGGCTCACTTCCTAAAGAAGGTTAAATCCACCTTCAGGACATACTATCTGAAATACTGATGTATATAAGATATAAAATTCAATGAACTGACTTATAGAAACAACTTTTCTTAAACATTTCCAATGAATTTATTCAATCACAACCACTTCTCTACATCTAGCATACTTTGCAAATACAAGCTCGCAACTTTCACACTTCACTGTCTCATCTCACACCTCCACAAAAGAAAACAACTTTCTTTTATACAAGTTTACAATAAGAAAATAGGTCATCCAATTAAGACTTCCCCAATGCAAAAATAATTACATAACCCATTGTTAAGATACACATGGTACCTAAAACAAGTAAACATCAATTAAAATTCATCAAATATAATCCAAGATATTCAATCCATGCTCACCATCCATAATACATGCTACAACTCTAAAGTCAGCCCCAAATAGGTCTTCTCCAGAACACATGCCACAACTAACGTCACCAAGAGTCTTGCAAACTAAGAATCATAAAAAAACATTCCTCAACATGTCGTCTACCATTCCTAAAGCTCACATAACATGAATCATTCTTGCACTCAAGTTATCCTCAAAACTCAAAGACTAACTCTGTCACAATTCTCTGTCAATGTTCTGCAAATAGTCTTCACCAAAATTGCAAAGATCAATCTACAGAAATACATGTTATCTAAAGTTGCTCTTACTACCTATGCTGCAAAGTGGGTTATGATCCTGAGTGAATTTGACATTGTGTATGTAGTCAAATCCATCAAGGTACAAGTAATCCTGAATAAGTTAGAAGAATCTCATTTTCTAAGAGACCATCCTATAGTTTTAGATTTTCTAGATGAATCTATCATGACTGTCACCCTAGGTATACAATGGAAACTATATTTTGATGGATCTTTTACAAAAAAAGGATTGGATGTAGGAGTCTTGTTTGTGACACCACATTGAGAACTCATTCATAAATCCTATATGTTGACATTTACATACACAAAAAATATTGGAGAGTACAAGGCCTTGGTAACAGGACTGCTTTTGGCTATCTAATGAAAAATCACTAGTTTTCTTGTCTTTTGTGACTCTCAGTTGGTTATCAAGAAATTTAATGATGAATATCATACAAAGGATTATAAATTGATTCCCTATCACAGAGCGGTTGAAGATCTGAAACAACACTTCACAAAAATGTCATTCCACTAGATCCCTAGAACAAACAATATAGTTGATAATGCAATAGCCACCATTAGGTCCCTAACATCTATGCCAAAAAATAGTCACCAGTGTTAGTTTCTTGTTGAGAACCTATGGTCCCTTCCTATGACTTGTCAAAATCTGAAATGATGTGTTATATTGTTGGTCCTAATTCTCCCTGGTACTAATAAATATACTTCTACCTCCATGATGATATTATTTTGCTTCACCTCACCCCTAACCAATGTAAAAAATTCATTCGTCACACTTCCCGATACACTATCCTCGGTGATACCCTTTTCTAGAAAAAAAAATTGATGGAACCCTCCTTAGGTGTCTTAGATCTTAAGAGGCTCAAACAACATTAGAATAGGTTCATCAAGGAATCTATAGGGCTCACTCTAGTGGACTCACTCTTGCAAAGAATTTATTGCGTAAAAGTTATTATTGGCTAACCATGGAGAAGGATTCCTACTACTATGTGAAGAGATGTGTGTCTTTTCATCATAATAGTGATTTGATAAACACACCATCCCAAGCCCTTCAACCCACTATCAAACCTTGGTCTTTTTCCTTTTAGGGGCTCAATCTCATTGGCCATATATTCCCTAATTCCTCCAATGGCCATAAATACATCATTGTCTCTACTGAGTACTTCACTAAATGGGTCGAAGCCATTCCCCTTAATTACACCATTAGAAAATAGATTTCAAAGTTCATCCATAACTACCTTATCTATCACTATGAAATCCCTTAGGACATCATTATTGATAACAGATCCTCAGTCAAAAACAAGGATGTCACAAAGCTATGTAAGAAGTTTGGCATTACCCATCACTGTTCCTCAAAGTACTTCCCACATGGCAACCATCAAGAAGAGCATACAAATAAAACCATCCTAAATATCCTCAAGAAAATAGTCAATGATGTTGGTTGGGATTGGCACCTCCAATTGAACCATGCTCTCTAGGCCTACTGCACTTCCATTTTTACACCCACTGGAGCCACTCTATCTCCCCTTATTTACAATACTGAGTTTTTCCTCCCCATTGATATCAAGATTCCTTTACTCTAAATCTCCCTAAAAAATATTTTATCTGATGAAGAGTACCGAGTTTCTCGATTGCAAGAACTTGAGCTTCTTGATGAACATCGTCTTAATTCCCTAAGACACCTTTGTGTGTATCAAAATATCCTATGGCTACTATTTAATAAGAATACCAAACCCCATTAGTTGGAAGTACGTGATCTTTTCCTACAACACAACATGAAGAACCTCCAGAACCATGAAAAGAAAGGAAAGTTTGAGCCTATTTGGTTTGGACCATTTTTTGTTACAACTAAATTTGGATCTAGAGCGTATAAGATAGCAACACTAGAGGGAGATCCTATCCCTGATCCTATTAGTATAATACATCTAAAATGATTCTATGTGTATCATATCAGGGATTTCTTCCTATTAAATCAAAAAATACTAACAAATTTTTTAAAAAGATGGAAAAATACAAAAAAATATTAAAAAGGTAAAGAAAAATAATCATCCAATGGTGAAAAATTGGTAATCAAGAGCCTTGAACAAGTACCATATTGAAAACCAACCTCACGCACCATGCGTAGAAAATTTGGATCCATCATCTATTAGGTTCACTCCATCATTCACCTCACACCGTGATAAGTCTTCATCCACTTCATCCCACCCATTTGCATATTCCTATACCTCCACCTCATATCTGTGTGGGAATCCTACCAGTTCCATTTTAGTTTCATCCTACAGTTTCCTCCATTGTTCACCCCACCATTCTTATCACCCATCTATAATGAGGTGTTGTTCATGTTCATAATAAGGATCCACTGTCAGTTAACATCATCCCAACACACTGAGATTCATCCCATCAAAATGAACTTAACCCCATCACACTGAGCTTGTCACAAACACTTTGACTACAAAATATTTTTACCAATTCAATTCTGAGGTTGAATTTCCTCTCTATTGTTCATTTCACAACTATTGCATTTGAATGTCCATTTGACATCAATCATTCTCTACCTCTTGGTCATGGGAAGAACTGTGGACTAAATGATTTCTTGGTCATGATGTCTTTTTGTTGATTTTATATTTGTGTTTCAATAAGGCCTACTCATGATTTCCTCAATCCTACATATCTTTGTATATCTTGAATGGTGTATTGGTACATGTGTTTTTTATAGTATGATATGCTTGTGGGTACTTTAGTGCATTTTTGGTTGTTATACATTTATGGTTATGTATACTTCACGAGGGATAGGGTCTCATAAACTTCCACCAAACCTCTAATCCATGCTTGGGTGTACAAAGGCCTCCTCATGAGTGTCACTACATTAGTTCCACCAAGATTTTTAGTGTACATCAATGTTCCTAAATCTACCTTATCTGTTTGAGAGTCTAGTCCATGAAAAGGGACCATGACATCCATGTTGCATAGTATTATCTCCAACATCAACATGATATAATCCCCGAAATCCTCTTTGCATTGAGTTAGTTGCACTGATTAGATTCATTTTGCATTGTGAGGCTCTTATTTATTCATTATCCCCCCATCTCAGGCTAGCTTAGTGTCCCCCTAGTTGTCTTGATACACAAAAAAACATGTTCCATTTTTAGAGGTTTTAATTGCATTAGTTGCTTGGTTATCTTCCATTAAGGTTAAATCCCATTTTTAAGTGCATTAGTCCTAGTATTATGTTGTTTCATTAGTTGCATTTCATATTAATTGCATTAGTTGCATGGTTATCTTGCATTTCATCTTAATTGTATTGGTTCCATGGTTATCTTGCATTAGTTTATTTTCATCTTATTTGCATGATGTTGCATTACGTTTCATTTCATTAGTTAGTTAATTATATTTATTATAATAATTTTAGTCGCATATTGTATTAGGTTCATTTCATATAGTTCATTAACCATTTTTCATTATCTTTCATTAAATATTCATTATCATTTTATTCATTAGGTCATTATTTATCTTATCTTAATTTCACTACACATCACTTGCATTAGTATCATTACATATTCATTTTTTAAGTAAATTTATCATTATCCATATAAGCATATCATTTTATTAAGTACATCACATTACATACATTACATTCATCATTAAATATCACATTTCATCATGTATATCCATCATATCATAAAAATTAAAATACCCATCACATATACATCCTTCATGTTGGTGCTCAAATCAACAATTGGATTTCCTATGGTCTTTCTAATCTAATGCCAGGGAACCCAAGTGATTTGGCCAACTAACACGATTCAACCAAGGCAAGGTTGAACCTTCTGCAATTCTGGCTCTACAGGACCAAGGTTGGTAAGCCTATAGCTTAAACTTATCCTTCAAGTCTTAAGGCTTTTTATAGAAGATAGAACACACCTCAAATCCTCTCTCTCAAGTATGGAAAAGGCACTTGAAAGAAATCTAACTGAAAGCAATATATCACAAACTGCAAAACTGAAATACTTTGAGTAATTGGATAAATGTTTAGTAAATATGTATATAATTGAAATGAAAGAGATGGATAGAATGTCACAAAACGTCAACAATAAACTAAATAACCATAATCCAATAAAAGAATAGATCAGTGTCTTATTCTATCATAGGCAATAGAGTCAAAATAATCCCAACCCCGTGTACAACCTCAGAGATAGTTTGCAAGAAACATATCACTTCAAAGGTGTTCAAATGAGCATGTATCTCAAGATAAATCCACAACTAGTTCAATTGAATTTAACTTTTCAAATGATAGACTGCTTGACTTTGGACACAAATCAATTGAATTTAACCATGCAAGATGAAAATACCAATTGATAATAAAGTTGTAAATTTAATCAAAAGTATGCAGCATCTAACTATCACTTTGAAGAAAATCAAAAGATTTTATCCAAGGGACTAATAAAAAATGAAGATGAATCAAATCTCACAGATGAAATAAAAAGAACTTATCCTTATTCATTTTGAAGAAATGGTACATCCAAGTTTATGTTACAGTTGTTGATCAAATCTATCCAATCTTACTAAAATAATAATGATAATAATCCTTCGTATTGATCTTGGTATCCTTATTTATATAAAGTTCAAAGGATGTGTACAAGCTTTAGATCAATATGATTGTTCATAACTAATACCCAACCCTAAGATCAACAATTGAACAATATAGACACAATTAAGAATGATTATCATCCTTGTTTAAAAATCAGTTATCGACCATAAGGATTCATGATAATAATTATTAACAAATCCTGTGTAATTTATCTCAGAAAATTCAAATAATGACACCGTATGTAGTCATTGTGGTGCTTCGACCATATGCTTATCCAAATAAATTCTTCATGATAATGGATATCTTTTTCATTAAGAACAAAGACATTGACGTTGTCGACCATAATCTGGCATCCTTTATCCACGTGAAAATTCCTCAAAGAACATTCAAATGTGATCATCCTTTCCAGTTCATGAAGGTAGCAATGTCTCATTGTCAAACATATCCATGGTGCTCGCTAGCCTTGAAACCCTGAATGGTAAACAATGACGTATCAAATAGTAAACAAACCGTAGTCAATAGAAAGGTATAATTAAAGTATTAAAATGAAGCAAATAAATCCATGTCATGCTACCACCCAAGATTTTTGTCTTTTTCATCAACAAGGACATGTGTCAAGATCTTTCAATCCCACCATGGGTAAAAATTGCTCAGTTCTTGATCAAGGAAATGTGCAAACTGTCGATCCTTTCCTCGCTTTAACAGATGATCAACTTTACTTATAACATGTGGGTCCAGGACACACGTCATTTAGGCGTGATGCCTTAATGGCTAAAGGATGTGCATCTTCCCTTTGAGGCATTACACCTGCCATTGATCTTCATCAAACTTAACCGTAGATCAATCTCCTGCTTGTTGTAAAATTTGATCACCTTTTTTTATCATTTTAAAGATCACCGTTGATCTAACCCATGTGCTGAAAGATTGGATTTTTAGTAACTCGCACTTTAACCAACTTCAGAGATGATGTGTATCCTCGTTATCCTACTCAACCAATCATGTATTTTCATCTGTATCCTTGCTATCGCACCATTCAAAACATCTGCGGGCCCAGGAGACATGTCAGCCAGTCACGTTCCCTTGAAGGTTAAACATCCCACATCTCTGCTTTGAGGCATTATGCCCATCAATTGTCGCTGAAGCTTAATCACCGATCATCGCATCTTCACCTTTTAGAACCTGTGGGCCCGAGACATGTGTTGACATGTCACAATACCTTAATGAATAAAGGATAGGCATGTTCTCTTTGAGGGATTATGCAAGTCATCAAATGCAATTTAATCTACGCGATAATTAATTGTCTTTGACCCCACCCAGCTGAGACCTCATCAAACACATGGTAGCTAGTCGTGATTTCGTGAATGGGTAAGAATTGTTTAGTTTATCATTGCGGGATTACACCAACTATTGATGGAGTTTTATCTTCACTGTTGATGTGTGCAAGGAGTAAAATAACAAAAAGCCCATGGAAAATATAAACAACAGCTAGATTTATTAATTCAAATACAAATATGCAGGCCAAGAAATATAAGACTTAAACAATAGCATGATTAATGAAATAAAAACATAAGTCATAATAATATGGGCATAGACTATACCTCCTTAAGTCATTTAGACATTCAAAATTGATCTGCAAAATTGGGTTCCACCAGTGGCTCTTTTTGGGGACGTATATTCCTAGTGAATGCAATGAGATCCTAGTTATCTCTAGAAAAGAAGACCATTAAGAAAACAAAAGAATATAATGCATAGTATACAAATGAGAAAGAGATTTCCTTTTAAAACATTCAAGAGAAGAAGGGTTTAAGATACTGACCATGTACTAGAAGTTCACGAGCATAACCTTCTAAATCTTGTAAGAGATAAGAATTCTCACCTTTGTTACCAATGATGACAAAAGGACATACCCATAGAGAATCAAATTTTCCATGCCTTCCTTTGCCCTGATCTTTTACATTCCATCTCAAAACCAAATCTCCTTCTTGAAACTTTCTTTATGTGGTCTTATAAAAAAAACCTCCACTTGCTGTTGTAATTCATGATTTATTTCCTGAGCTTGATTCCTCATTTCATCCAAATCTACAAGTTGATAAAATATATCCTCCATGAAATCCACCTCCTCCCACTATTCTTCATTTACAAATTTGTGTAGTGGTAGTAAATTTTTTAATGGTAACTGAGCTTTCTTTCCATAGACAAGTTGAATGGTGCATATCCAGTAGATTTCTTGATTGTAATTCTGTCTTCCCAAAGTGCAAGTGGTAACTTTGAATCCAATGCTCTCTTATTGTTGCTCAACATTCTTTTGACGATTTTCATTATATTTTGTTACTCAATTTTGCTTAGCCATTTCCTTGTGGGTGATAAGGGGATTAATAAGAAATATTTATTCCATATTTCTCATGAAAATTAGTAAAATCTGCAGATCTGAAACACATGGCATTATCACAAGCAATTTTATGAGGAACACCAAATATTGTTAATATGTTTTCATTCAGGAAATTGATCACAATATTACTAGTAGTTTGTCTCGTAAGTATGGCTTACACCTCTGAGTGAAGTAGTCAATAGCCACAAAAATCCAATTATATCCACCACTAGAAATATCAGTGATTTACCCTATGAAGTCTATTCTCCACATTTGGAATGGTTCTTCAGTAGACATGGGTTTAAGAGGTAATGCACCATTGTACTTGAGCTTTCTTGAAATTTTTTGACATGCTTCACATTTCTGAATATATGCATAACATTCCTTAAATAGACATGGCCAATAGTATCCTGCATTCAATATTTTATGGGTAGTGGTCTTTGCTAAAAAATGTCCCCCACATGCCCCATCATGAAGATCCTTAAGCACTTTCTCATCTTGGTACACATCTAAACAAAAAAGAAGTATACCATCCCTATTTTTCCAATATAAATCCCCTTGTATCAAGACATATTTAGATGCCTACAATTTTACTTTCCTCTTCTAACTATCTGTAAGGCTTTATGGACATTTGACATGTTTTAAGAAATGTACTATATTAGTGTACCAAGGGCATCTTTCAATACTTGTTTGAGTTTCACTCAAATGCACCTGATTTAACTGTAATGCATCTATGTTTGATTCTGCCATCAATTTTCCTAACCCTTGTCCTCTAAAAATTTTAGTAATTTGAATCTCTATATCATATTCTTGAATTTGATTCACCCATCTAAACCTTTTCATAGTTACTTCTGACTGTCTGAATATATCTTTTATTTCTGCATTAGGAACATAAGCTATTACTTTTGCCCCAACCAAATAAGGCCTAAAGGATTTTACTGCTTTCACAAAATCATAAGCTCATTTTTCATTTACATCATAATTCAACTCTGAGGCTTGAAGAGTCTTACTAAAAAATGCTATTGGTTGTTCATAACCTTCACTATTCTTTTTCAAGAGGACAACAACAATAGTGTGATATGATGCAAAAGAAAATAGTTGAAATAGTTTGGTAAAATCTAGGGACTTGAGAACAGTGGCTTCCTTAATTTCCCTTTTGATATTAATAAATGCTTCTAAAGCCTCATCTATCCATTTCATGTCTGCACCCTTCTTCAACATCACAACAATAGGTTTAATTATCTCTAAAAAATTTGAGACAAACCTTCTTGCAAAATTTATTTTCCAAAGAAAGATTGGATCACTTTGAAATTCTAGGGATCTCAATTTTATCTATTGCTTCCATCCTCTCAGGATCTATTTTTACTCTATCTTTGGATACAATATGTCATAACAATTTTCCTTTAGTAACTATGAAATGATATTTCTTTGGGTTCAGTGATATTCCATATTCAAGGGCTCTTTGAAAGATTTTCTCTAAATGCTTGCAATGATCTTATGCTCTTTTGGAGTAAGCAATTAATCCATCTTGATATACCACCATGATTACATCAATAAAATCCTCAAAAGCCACATTCATTTCTCTTTGGAAAGTAGCTCCTGCATTCGTGAGTCCAAAAGGTATTATGGCATACACATAGGTACCCCAAGGTATAGTAAATGTTGTTTTATATTGTTCCTCTTTTACTTTAACTTGGTTATACCTTGAGAACCCATTCATCATTGATAATAACTCCTTTCATGTGACCTTTTGCAATAATTATTCCATGTTTGGCAATACATAATTGTCCTTTAATGATGATATATTTAGATTTTTGAAGTCTACACAAAGTCTGATATGACCATTCTTTTTTCTGATAGGAACCAAGTTTGAAACCCATGATGAGTATCTAATTGGTTTTATTATGCCAGCATCCCTCATCTTTATTAATTCATCTTTCACCTTGGGAGCTAAAGTAGGGTTTATTGGTCTTTGCCTTTGCATGAATGGTTTGGCATTTGGCTTTAAAGGTATCTCATGCTAAAAGAGATCCTCTCGGTAAGCCTTAAAGTCATCATAGGACCAAGAAAATACATGTCTATACTAATTTCTCAATAATTTGATGATGTCTATTTTGATCTTGGGGGTTAAGATTTTACTCACAATTTTTTTTTTTGGAGATCCTTCATTTCCCAATTTTATCTTCTCTACTTCATCCATTGTGACATTAGTTTTTATCTTTTCTATTTTTGAATCTTTGTTATCCAACAATCTTCCAATCCTACAAGGCCTTTTGGAACCTTATTGGTTTTAAGTTGAATGACTTCCTTTCCAAACAATATTTATTTCCCATCCTCTATCTCTACATGAGCATTTAAGTCTATCAACTGATCTTCATATTCTTGCTCACATGCTAAAAATATGATTATATCTCGAACATCCTCAAAGATTTTCCAATTATTAACATTATCAGGTACATCAGGCCTAGTTTTAACTTCTACTTGGACTATGTCTTCACAAGGAATGTCATTATGATTTAATGCCAAATTAGCCTTAAAATCTACAAGGATATTTTATGATCTATCTATCCAGTTAATATAAAAAGAATCAAAATATTCTATAGAATCCCACACTTCATTTCTATATCTTTTAAGAGGAGGATGCTTAGCAACAAATTTATTCCTAACTTGAGAAACAATTAATTCAGAATCCCCAAAGACACTTGAACATTTGATTCCATGTTTATTAGTTATTCTCAAACCAAGTAATAAAGCTTCATGCTCTACAACATTGTTAGTGCATTTGAGATCTAGTAAAAATGAATATTTAAATATTTTTCTATCAGGGGCAAAGAAAATAACACCAGCTCCATTACCATCCATGCAACAAGCAGGTTTCCATCAAAATACATTTTCTAAATTGTATTGTTACTTACTTTTAAATGCAACCCAATAGAGTCATTATTTTGCATTGCATCTTTTGAAATACTTACCTGAAAGTTATCCATATTAGAGTGATAGAAATGTGTGACCAGGCTTGGATCCACATCTTCGATAATATATGGACTCTAAGTCTCCCTATCAATTCTCATATCCCTACCATTCACTGGGATAGAAGTATAAGAAAGATCTAATTGAATACTACCTTCTACTAGACTAGACAATTGTCTAGAGAGAAGCATCTCATAATTGGAAAGGACTTCAACAACAGTAATATCCATTTTATATGACATTTCAAGACATATAGGAAATTTAAATTAAACAATTTTAATTATGCCCACAACAGGAACTGATCTATTATCCATAGCATAACATCTACCAAATTTGGTATCAACATTCATTCCTAATTCTTTCATAACATCATTAGGCATAATTTTTACTGCTGCACCAGAGTCTATCATACAATTCTTCACCATTTTATTGTTTATTAACAATATAAGATAGAATGGATCAATTTGATTTCCATTTTTTCTTAGTGCAGTTCCTAGATAAATAGTTGGAGGATCCTTTACTTCTTGGTTAAGATCTTCCTTATATCTACATTAGACGATATTTTCAAAGCTTCATTTTTGCATTCAAGTATTTTAACTATTTCAAGAAAAGGAACATATATTTTAACCTGACATAATGCATTAGACATAAAAGAACATTCATTGGGAAGAGATTTATTGACCACTTTTTCTTTTGCTATTTTTGGAAAGTCCTGAGGTTCTACCTATTTCTCTTGAGTAATGTCTTTGTGCTTCACCTTATTTGGATCACTTCCTTGTTCAAATTTCCCTTGTTTTGCATTCACTATTCTATTCCTTAATCTATAATTACTTTTTACTTCTTCAACTGTAGCTATTGTATATGCTCTTTTTTCTTATTCTGTCAATTTTCTCAACCCTAAGTCCCTTTCCTGATAATCCCCATACTGGTACACTCTGTTAAGGTCATTTTTATAATAGTTTTCATCTGAAGAACTATGATCACCATATCCCCATGTGGGATTTGCTGATAACGCACATGCAGTAGGTTGAGGATTATCATTTTCTTCATCTGGTTCTATAATGGCCTGTGCTAGTAAATATTGCTCTACTTCATGAGGCATCCTACATACATCACACCAAGGGTCTTCCTCCAACATATGGTTTCATTTTGACAATGGATTAGGAGTATGCAATTCTTTGTTCACTGGTTTTCCATCCTTCCATGATGTGTTATATGGCATGTCCAACAATCTATATTTATCATTTCTGAGTGGTGGTCAATTACTATGATTGTATTTAAAATTATCTTTTCCATTATTTTTTTGGAGGTTTTTCACCATATCCATAATCTTATATAATTTATCTTCCTCTTTATACTGCTTAGGACCTTTTGGATTGAACAATCAAGTGTCTTCCCTTTTAGCAATTATGCCAAATGCCTTCCTATCATTTTCAATAGTTATAGCCATATTGAAAGCATGTGATAAAGTATATTTCTTATGAGATCTGATTTCATAATTGGTCTTATTATCAAAGGCAATCATGTAAAAATATATCAAAAGGGCATCAACAGCTCTAATATCTCTTGGAATCATGTTTAATATTTTATTAAATCTTTTGTTAAATTCAGTAACAGATTCATTTTGGTTTTTCTTTATACTTGTCAATTCGTGAGATGCAAAGGAAGTGTCATTATGATCACCAAATTGCTCTATAAAATGATTAAAAAATTCATGCCAATTAGATATGGATCCATCTGGTAAACTTTTGTACCATTCCACCGCATCTTCTATGAGAGATTGAACAAAAAGTTTCATATATACGTCCTCATTGTATTCATCAATCTCTTAGAAAAAATTCTTCAAATCTATGCAATGTACTTCAGTTGATTCTGATCCATTCCCTAAAAATTTTGGAATTGCATTTCTTAATTTATTTTTTATACAATTAGGGTATCCCATTATGCCATAAAGATCCAATTGTCTATATCTGTCAGAAAACATTGGGGCTCTATAATTGTTTCCATTTTGATTAGTTGCTCCCTGCCTTGGATTATGATGATATGGATTTTGGAATCCTTGATTATTCATTCTCGGTCCAAAATTTGGCTTCATATTATAATCTCTTGGGCCATAATTTTGTCCTCTATTATTTTGATATCCATTATACTTTCTTCCACCATCTTGACGCCCATGATTTTCATAATGGTTAGATCCATTAGGATTCCTTCTACTATCTTTGTCATGATTTTCCCCATTGTTTAGTTGTCCCCAATGACCTCTCCTTCCATTATCATTGTTGTTCTTCTCACACCTTCCTCTATTGTCTGCTTCAAACAATGGATTAGTATGATTAGTGTTGAAAATGTGCTCCCCATTCTTTCTATGAGGAGGATTATATAGACCATTTCTATCATCCTTTGTCATTTCTTCATCTCTTGGTGAGTTGATTTCACTTCTTTGTATTCTCATCTTCTTTAATATCTCCTCTAGGTGCCTCTTAAGAGCTCTAACCATCTCTTCATCATCTAAGCCTGCATTAGCTATTTCACAAAAGATAGCATCCCAATTTCTATACCTCTCCTCTCTATCGGTCATTTCCTGATATATACCATGTTGAGGCTCGTGCTCTTCCCTACAAATGCGAGATAAAGGATTACAATTCTCAGCATTATTCTCATGACTATGATTACTTGAATCAGGGAATTTCTCATAGGAAAATTCTTGATCATCCTTTTCAGGGTGCATTATGCATGGTACATACAACATCTTCTTACTTTAATCCTTACTTGAAATTTAACTAAAAGCAATATATCACAAACTGCAAAACTGAAATACTTTGAGTAATTAGAAAAATGTTTAGTAAATATGTATGTAATTGAAATGAAACAGATGGATAAAATATCACTAAAATTAATCAATAAACTAAATAACCATAATCCAATAAAAGAATAGATCACTGCCTTATTCTGTCATGGGAAATAGAGTCAAAATCATCCCAACCCTATGTACAACCTCAGAGACAGTTTTCAAGAAATATATCACTTCAAAGGTGTTCAAATGAGCATGTATCTCAAGATAAATCTACAACTATTTCAATTGAATTTAACTTTTCAAATGATAGACCAATTGACTTTGGCCACAAATCAATTGAATTTAACCATGCAAGATGAAAATACCAATTGATAATAAAGCTATAAATTTAATCAAAAGTATGCAACATCTAACTATCACTTTGAAGAAAATAAAAATATTTTATCGAAGGGGCTAATCGAAAATGAAGTTGAACCAATTCCCACAAATGAAAGAAAAAATTACTTATCTTTATTGATTTTGAAAAAATGGTACATCCAAGTTCATGTTACAGTTGTTGATCAAATCTATCTAATATGACTAAAATAATAATGATAATAATCCTTCATATTGATCTTGGTATCCTTATTTATATAAAGTTCAAAGGATGCGTACAAGCTTCAAATCAATACGACTATTCATAACTAATACCTAACCCTAAGATAAACAACTGAACAATATAGACACAATTAAGAATGATTATCATCCTTGTTTAAAAATCAGTTATTGACCATAAGGATTCATGATAATAATCATTAACAAATACTTTGTAGTTTGTCTCAGATAATGATACTACATGTATTCACTATAGTGCTTCGACCATATGCTTATCCAAATAAATTCTTCATGATAATGGATATCTTATGCATTAAAAACAAAGTTGTCGACGTTGTCTACCATAATCTGGCATCCTTTATCCACATAAAAATTCCTTAGAGAACGTTTGAATGTGATCATCCTTTTCAGTTCATGAAGGTCACAATGTCTCATCATCAGACATATCCATAGTGTTCCCCAGCCTTGAAACCTTGCATGGTAAACAACAACGTATCAAATAGAAAACAAACCCTAACCAACAGAAAGATATAATTAAAGTATTAAAACAAAGAAAATAAATCCATGTCATGCTGCCACTCAATCTTTTTGTCCTTTTTGTGAACAAGGACACGTGTCAAGATATCACACTCCCACCATGGGTAAAAATTGTTCAATTCTCGATCAAGGAAATGTACCAACTGTCGATCCTTTCCTCTCTTTAACAGATGATCAACTTTACTCAGAACATGTGGGTCTGGGACACTGGTCATTCAGGCATGATGCCTTAATGGCTAAAGGATGAACATCTTCCCTTGAGCCATTATGATTTCCATTTATCTTCATCAAACTTAATTGTAGATCAATCTTCTATTTGTTGTAAAATTTGATCACCTTTTTCGATCAATTAAAGACCATCGTTGATCTAACCCACGTGTTGAAAGATTGGAGTTTTAGTAACTTGCACTTTAACCAACTTCAGAGAAGATGTGTATCCACATTATCCTACTCAACGAATCATGTATTTCCATCTGTATCCTTGTTGTAGAATGTTCGTAGACCCAGGACACATGTCACCTGGTCGTATTCCCTTGAAGGTTAAACATCCCGCATCTCTACTTTGAGGCATTACCCCCAGCATAGATTGTCACTGAAGTTTAACCACCAATCATCACATCTTCACCAATTAGAACCTATGGGAAAGGGACACGTGTTGACATGTTGTGATCCCTTAATGAATAAAGGACATGCATCTTCGCTTTGATGGATTATGCCAACCATCGGATGCAATTTGATCTGCACGATGATTAATTATCTTTGACCCCACCCAGTAGAGACCTCATCAAACATGTGGCAGTTAGTCATGATTTTGCGAATGGGTAAGAATTTTTTACTTTATCATTGCAGGATTATGCCAACCGTTGATGGATTTTGATCTTCACTATTGATCTATGCAAGGAATAAAACAACAAAAATCCCATGGAAAATATAGACAACGACTAGATTTATGAATTCAAATATGAATATGCAGGCTGAGAAATACAAGACTTAGAAAATAGCATGATTAATGAAATAAAATCATAAGTCATAATAATATGGGCATAGATTATACTTCCCTAAGTTATTTATACATGTACAATCGATCTGCAAAATTGGGTTCCACCACTTCACACATCCATGTTGTATAAATAACATCATATAGTATCGCGGGCATAACATCCCATAATAAATAACATATCCATCTCACATGAATCATTTAAAATCATCCACGCTACATGAACATCATATACATCATATCCATACTCCACACATCCCTACATCACAAACCTTAGAACCATAGACATAATCCTTTGATATAGTATGCATCACATAGCACATACATTCTACATCACAAGCATTTGTATCATAAACATGTGCATCAAGAAAATCATACATAAGCATAAGCGCATCCATCAAACCATCATACACATCACATATAACCCACAACATCATCATATAGACCATGAAAGAATAAATGTCCATAGATTCCATAAAGTCCATCAAATATCCATAAAAAGTACATAAAAGTATCACATCATGTATAATCATAACTTCCATCAAAAATTACATCAAAACATATATAATATATGCATATATTATTGTACAACTAATCTCAAAAGAAAAATCTATGTATCAAGGTAAATTATAGGTCCTCATAACGTTGGTCGGGATGGTCCTCCTCCCCTGTCCCTCCTTAGTGGCCTAGGTACTTTTGACACCTAAAATTGCTCCCAGGTGACCGACCAATGGGAAGCTCAGTGAATGTGGGAATTAATGCTTGATCACTAAGATACCTCTAGGGTTTTAAAAGTTGGCTCTTCATGGTTGGGGGAAGAAAAGGGAAGAAAAACTAACCCTACTTAGGTGAAACACCAATATTTTGGAATACTTTAAACTAAAAATGCATAGGCTATTTCAAGAAATAAAATATCAAGGAAACTTTGTAGCATATATGCCCAAGAAAAGTTGTAGAAGTTATTTAGAACAATAAATAAAAGACATAGAGTGAATCATGCAATACATTCACAAAATAGAGAAGCCTGAATGTATAATCTATTTAGTAAATCTTAAATGCAGATAGACTAAAGTCAAATATTATATTGAAATGATATAAGAAACAATCATGGACACTGAAACCTCAAAATTAAAGGGTTGAAAGCATGATCAATTTGAATTAAGAAATAAAAAATTCCCAATACAGTTCAAGGCTTACAATATAAAACAAGGCTTTCTAAAAAGCTTCTGCAAGAGTCCTACTCTATTTCCACTAAAGTTAAGTCTCTAAGTCCTCTCATTTCATTATAATGCTCTATATATATAAACAAGCCACTATCTTAAAACCCTAACAATGCACAAATCAGATAGAGTACTACGTGTTTCATTTTCCCACACCTTTGATGTTGGATCACATTATTAACCCTAAAAATTTGATAGTCAATCTATTTTCTGTCAATGGAATCAGATTCTCCATTATTACACTAGTAGATTTGAACCCAAATTTCGACCAAAGTGCAAAATGGTTTTAAAATTTTCTTTTTTTTTTCCTTCTATGCCCGTGTTGGTCAAAATTTTGACCAATGCGTGCATAGGGGTAAAAAAGAAAATGCATCGGCCCGTTTATGCCCCGTGTTGGTCAAAATTTTGACCAACTATGTGTTGGTCAAAATTTCGACCAACACGGGGCATAAAAGTGAAAAAAAAAAAGAAATGCATTTCATTTGAACACGACTTCCGCTTTCATTTTGGGCGCGGGCGGGAGCAGGCAAGCAGGCGGGCGAGGGTATGAAAACAATTTCTAG
>MU227179.1:1842237-1876012 GCA_018584345.1 Thuja plicata
AGTTTTTTGAGTCAAACTCATTGACCCGTGATTCATGAGTAGTGGTTCACACGAACCCATCTCTCATGAGAATGAATGGAACACTTAGTACTCATTGGCTCTAGGTGATGCTCACAGAGGTGAAGCATCGAGACTTCCCGAGAGGTCACCCATCCCAGTACTACTCCAACTCAAGCGCACTTAACTACAGAGTTTCCTCCATGGTTAAACCCACTCTGCTTGCATCCTCATTTGCAAAACCTTCACCAAGTGTTGTGCCTTATGAACCTTCGATTAGAAATCCCCTTAAACTCATCAGTTGATAAGCTTAAGGGGCTTTCTAATGGATGGTTCATAAGGCACAACACTTGGTGAAGGTTTTGCAAATGAGGATGCAAGAAGAGTGGGTTTAACCATGGAGGAAACTCCATAGTTAAGTGCACTCGAGTTGGAGTAGTACTGGGATGGGTGACCTCTCAGGAAGTCTCGGTGCTTCACCTCTATGAGCATCACCTAGAGCCAATGAGTACTAAGTGTTCCATTCATTCTCATGAGAGATGGGTTCGTGTGAACCACTACTCATGAATCACAGGTCAATGAGTTTGACTCAAAAAACTACACAGTTGAATCCTGATAGCAATATCACAATTTGACTTGCTGTGGAAAATATCTCCTACTTATCAATTGATGAGCTTAAGGGGCTTTCTAATAAATGGTTCATAAGGAAAAACACTTGGTGAAGGTTTTGCAAATGAGGATGCAAGAAGAGTGGGTTTAACCATGGACGAAACTTTGTAGTTAAGCGTGCTCTAGCTGGAGTGGTACTAGGATGGGTGACCTCCGGGGAAGTCCCAGTGCTTCACCTTTGTGAGCATCACCTAGAGCCAATGAGTGCTAAGTGTTCCATTCATTCTCATGAGAGATGGGTTCATGTAAACCGCTACTCATGAATCACAGGTCAATGAAAAGAACTTTGAATGCATCTTCTGTCTGTAAAAATTTTTTTTTTTTTAAAATTAGCATTGGTCAAAATTTTAACCAATGCTAGAACCAATTTCCACCAATGCTTGGTCAAAATTTCGACCAATGGACTAAAAAATCGACGAGGATGCCATACTTTCCACCAATCCAATGGTCGATTTCCACCAATGCTTGGTCAAAATTTTGACCATTGGATTGGTGAAAAGTATGGCATCCTCATCAATTTTTTATTCCATTGGTCAAAATTTTGACCAAGCATTGGTGGAAGCATTGGTCAAAATTTTGACCATTATAAAAAAAAATGACGCCGATCCTCGCAATTTTAAGCCTGGGCTATAGTCGAAATTTCGACCTATTTTTTGGTCAAAATTTTGACGAATAATAAATACGTCAAAAATTTGACAAAAAAAGAACGACGAAAGTTTTGGTCATAAATTCGACCAATTACTGTCAAAATTTTGACCAATTTTTGTCAAAATTTGAAGTCAAATTTACTAGTGTTACACTTAGCTGCCACTCCTCAGTAATCATGATAGTAGTTTTACCAAAAATTGTGCCAAAAGTATAAGGATGATGAGTATGCAAAGCCAAACGTACGATAAAGTATGGCTACAACAGGAAGAACATGTGGCATACTAACGCGGAAGCTTCCCTCAAACAAAATCTAAAGCTCCAAAAACACCCACGAGACACCCATGTGTACATCCTTGGAAAGTATTGGGACCCACCATAAAAAAAAATAGATTAGGTTGGAAAAAAGGACACACGAAACTCAAGCGGGTAAAATTCCTCAAAAGAAAACCACACCTCTTACAATCTCCCATGAGACACTCGCATGTCATGTCCAACAGAAAAAATGGGCCCACCAAGGGAAGAGAAAATTTATTTAGTGCTTGAGAGACATGTGGCACCTCGATGGGAAGTATAGTGAACAATGTTGAAGGTCATGGCCAAGATGCGTGTCATTCCGATGGATGGGAAAATACACTATTATGAAATAAACCACCACGAAAAGGAAAAATAGGAGCGTCAACATTAAGCTATAACCAACGACATTGTGGACTTTTTAATCACATTTATGGAAACTCTTAGGGGCGTCCTTCTTGCGGGATGTGAACTCATACAAACTATGGTTTCATAGACCAGGGCCTTATTCATTGGGCTCAGATCAAAAAGGGTCTCAAAATAAGAGAGGTCACAAAAGCCTCACTAAGTATGTACCTAAATAAAAATAGAAACTACAAGAAGCATCCCCTTAAGGAGAATCCATTATGTACAACAATACATCTTGGAAAAGAAAAAATCCTATCCTACTATGTACAGATATTTACATTGCAAGATATCAAACAAAACCATTAACTAGTTTGTTGAAATAGGCTCCCTTTCTAACTAACCTTTGATATATTACACATTTATGGATAGCTAGCTAGAAAATAAAACTTGAAAGGCGCCTGTCATGCTAGGGTTCCCCTTGAAGAGAGAAAATAAAAGAAACTAACCCATGTCAGAGTGTCATCTTCTAGTGGAAAATGGGTGGGCTTCTCCTTTTCGTCATGAATCTCATCTTCATGCTCAGAAACCTAGGCCAAATGTCTGATGACACATCCCCTAATTAGTTCTACTACCCTCTTTTTTTTTAAGATAACCATCAGAAAAAAATCATGATGGCTTCTTTACTATAGAGGAGATCACTTTTGTTTATTGCAACTCTTAGTCTATAGAGGCTTCCAGATGTGAAAATGACATCGAATGCATCTAGAAAACCATCCTCATCATTGAATTATTCTAGGATCTCCTAAAGGCCTAGATATGCCTCAGTAACATATCCCAATAGAATAGGAAATTATTTTTCCTGAACTGTTCTCTTTACTATGTCACCCACACTTTTCTCAATCTCTTCCATATCAATGAAGAAAGGAATCTCAGAAAATAGTAGGATTTAATATTCCTCATCTCTATTGCCTCCTTTGTTCCATGTCTGCAAAGAGTCTGGTTGGAGAACAAAATTCTCCATATGCTCCTATAGCTCCTCTTTTTCTTCCTCCAAAGCTTCTCTATCTGAGGGAAGTCCATGGTCAAATGGATCTACTTATTTCTTCAAAAACAATTGCTTAGACTTTTCCTCTTCTTCATTTTTTCCCTTTTCCCCTAAAGTTGTTCCATGAGAAAAAGGAAGCTCATGGATAGAGACTTACATTGAAAGGAACTGTCCTATTGCATCTTTAGGACATCAACTTGCTACTACAATAGGTAAGCTTGATAATCAAGCTCTTCTTGTCGGCGATGATACTCTTGTTTCTCCTTTACAGCTTTCATCTATGCTTGAAGATTTATTGACATCTCTCGACAGCTAATAACTTCTTGTTGTACCACACTCTAGTTGTAGTCAGGAAGATAAGCATGTTGATAGGAGTTATTGGGAACCTCTTGTGGCTGGTAGGCATATGTGGGGGTAGAAGGGTAGTAGGCATTAGGTTTTTTCTCATATATAGGTTTAGCAATGGTGTATGGAGAAAAATTATTAGCACTCCTAGCTTGAGATTGTTGATAGGAAGGTGGAAGTCGTAGATTTTCGTGAAAAGGAGGGGGGGATTTTTAGTCATAATATCCTTCCATTTTAAGACATAGGGGAAAGAAAAGGATTTACAAGGGAAAAGGGCACGTAAGAATGGGAACTTCACTCATACCATCATAAACTAGCCAAAATAAGGGTATAGAATTTTTTGGTGCTTAGGATCCACCTATTGAAGGCTGAAAATACTAGAGAAGGCACCTCTTCTACAATTGTGAAAACTAGGTCCCACCGGGCGTGCCAAAAAAACTATTGACAATTGGAGTTTTTCCCAAGTGAACAACCTATGAGAAGATCACTGAATGTGGGATGTGACGCTTGATCACTGAGCTACCTTTGAGGTTTTAGAAGCCAACTCTTTGTGCTTGGGGGAAGAAAAGGGAATAAAAACTAACCCTACTTAAGAAAAATGCCAAGCTTTTGGAACACTTTAAACTCAAAATACATAGGCTATTTGAAGAAATAAAATATCAAAGAAAATTTAAAGCATGCATGCCCACGAACAGTTGCAAAAGTACGTTAGCACAATAAATAAAATACATAGATTGAACCATGCAATACATTCACAAAATAGAGAAACCTAAATGCATAATCTATTTAGTAAAGCTTAAATGCAGACACACTAAAGTCAGAGATTATATTTAAACAACACAGAAACATTTATGAAAACTGAAACCTCAAAGTCATGATCAATTTGTATTGAGAAATAAAAAATACCCATTACATTTCAAGGCTTACAATATAAAACAAATATTTCTGAAAAGCTTCTGCAAGAGTCCTACTCTATTTTTGCTAAAGTAAGTCTCTAAGTCCTCTCATTTCATTACAATTCTCTATATATATAGCCAAGGCACTATCTGAAAACCCTAACAACACACAAATCAAATAGATTGCTACATTTTTCATTCCGCCAAGCCTTTGATGTTGGGTCACATTATTGACCTTGAAAATATGGAAACCGGCCAATGCTCTATCAACATAATCAAATTCTCTATTATTACGCTCAGCTACCACTACTCAGTAATCATGACAATATTTTTACCAAAACCCACGCCAAAATAGAAAGGATGATGAGTATGCAGAGTCAAACACGTGATAAAGTATGCTTTCAATAGGAAGAACACATGTCATACTATCTTGAAAGTTTCTCTCAAGAAAAAGGTAAAGCTCTGCAAAAACCCGTGAGACACCCACTTGTAAATCCTTGGAAAGTATCAGGACCCACCAACAAAAAGAGATTAGGCTAGAAAAAAGAACACACAACACTCAAATAGGAAAATTGCTTCAAAAGAAAATTGCACTTCTTCTGGTTGCCTACGAGACACCTGCATGTCATGTCTAAGAGAAAAATTGGGCCCACCAATGGAAGAGGAAAATTGATTTAGCACTTGAGAGACACGTGACACCTTGACGGCACCTCTGGTGAACAATGTTGAAGGTCATGGCCAAGATGTATGTTGTGCCAAAAGATGGCAAAGCATGTTTTTAGAAAATAAACCACCACATAAAGAAAAATAGGAGCGCTAACATTAAGCTATAACCCACAAAATTGTGGATTTTTTATTCATAGGTGCCATGCCCAATGAACCCTGAGATGCCCCCTGATGTGTGTGTCTATGTCCTCTTTGAGAATGCTAGATCCTGATGTCTCTCTAGGATGACATCATAGTATGACCTTTAGTAATATTATGTATCTCTCACTATCTGAGCATCTCCCTGATATGTTGCAATGGCATCTGTGAGAACATGTCCCATCCCCTCTATTGTGGCATCTTGTTGATCAATCTCTCACTCTTCCCTATATGTCTCTTCCCATCTTAATGCCTTATCCCTTTCCATATTCAATTTATTGATCTTCTATAGATCATCCTCTACCCCTACACCTACCATCATTACATCATCCCCAACCCATCCAAACTCCCCATAATCCACCCTTCACTGCAATCTACAAAGGTAGTCTCAACACTGGCACTCTGAGTCCACTATGCATCATAAAGTCCCTGCAGTAATTTCACCTCTTCCTACAAATTGTCTCTCTCTACTCGGGTGGTGTCATGATCACCCCTCTCATTCTCCAACTCCCCCCTCACCCTGTGAAGATCTAAGTGGGTCTGGTCTCTACCCCTGGTAATGTCATCCAAATCATCTACATGACATCATGGACTACCCATGTCACCATACCAGGTGGTGATTATACATATGGGTTTGGGGCTGGTGGTATTTTTGGCTATACCATGGGTGGCTCCTATACCTATCCTTGTGCCTGATGAGGTTGTTTCTTCCCTCCTCCCTATCCCTATCCCTATCTTGTAGGGGCTCTCTTCCTAGCTCTGGCCATGAGTGCCCTCTGTCGGCACACCCTACCACCATCTCCCCCATCTATGTCTCCTCCATCCCCTCCTTCATCACCCCCTCCACCACATCCTCATTTGCTTCATATCCCTAAGCTATGACCTCTTGTGTCACATGCAGATATTGGAAATTGTTTGGTACCACATCCTGAACTAGCCCAAACTATCACATCATCTATGAAGGATAGTACCTCAGAATCATGTATAGAGTCCTCCCCAACAACTAGTAGCCTGTCTAGATATAGCACAAATGGTATGTTTCATCCATACCATCCTCTCTCTGATGCTTCTCATCCCACAAACCCCATGGCTCACAATCATGAAATGGTGTCCACTCGAATACCAAGAGCTCGTCCAATAGTCTCCTCTAGTACCCTACAACTCTCATTAATGAGTATCAAATGGGATGTCGATATATGCATGTATTTGAATCATATTGATTCCTATGCTCCCATGTCCGGATCAACCTGGTCACTTCTATATGCTACCAGACACACACCGGTAGTAGCGAAACCCCTGTCCTGAGGTTCCTACCACCACAATATACACACATATGTAAATCATGGTATATTTTCCCCAAGATAGTGTAACCCCAGTAATAGAATGCCCCATCCTTTGCTAACATATGACTCAAATCCCTAGCCTATCCACGTGAAAAATTGTGACCTTCCAAGTCCAGTAACATCCTTCCGCTAATCAAACATGCCAAGTATAATGCTAGTTTCAATAACCTTGCATCCATTGTTGGCTGCCACGACATCCTCATCTTTTCTCATGGTAGGGTGACCATCATTCATCTACTCCATGGATTACTTAGAGTCCTCTAGGATGTACTTTTCAATAACCCCTCTTATAGTCACCACGTATATCCTTAAAATGTTTAGCAATGTCATAATGACTTCCCATGTCGGCAAGTGGAAGCTAGAGGTGTCAGTGCACCACCTCTCCACTAGTGTCATCATGAGCTGATTATGAACTCGAATATTTTTTCACTCATGTACATGTTCCAATCCACATAGATTCACTAACCCTATCTTGACAACACTTAACTAGTCTCACAACACCATTATGGCAAGCCAGTGCTCCCTCAAACCCAATGGTGGCTCTTGTCCTTGCATCCATTCAAACCCATGTTAGTCAATGTTAAACCTCTCCTATTCTTCCCAAAACTAATCTTAATTAGGTCCTCATCATCCCCATTCTAACCTAATTCTACCTTGAACCCCCTAGGATGCATATAGTGGTACTAACTACTAGCCATTTCTTTCCTCAGCGGAGATGTTGATTCTCAATTGGAGATGCAGATCAGTGCAAACGTCGATCAACAGAGATGATAGTTTTCTCTCTGGTCCCCCCAACCTAAAACCCTTTTTTAACATAGGACACTGATTTCGCAATCAACGTCCCCTCTTCCCAAACTGACATGTGTGAGGATGTTGATCGGGAAATCAATGTCTACACAAACACTGATTGTGCAATCAATATCTCCACCCCTAAACAACAGTATGACCCCTTAATAAATGCACATTGAAAGTAATAACTCATAGTACAAAGGTGGGACTTCAGTACTCGCTGGTGGGTCCTAGTCTGTCATCCTCTGGTAGACTCGTACGCACTCCCCCAACTTCTTCTCTCGCTTAGTTGTCATCATCTCTCTCAATTCTCAAGATTTTTTAATTGTGTGTGTTGAAAGAGACCTCTCATAGGGACCTTCAACCCTACTTGTAGCCCGCTTGTGAGCCCCTTTTTCCATCCCAGACCCCATTTTTCCTATCATTTTCTCCCACCACCCTGATGGTCATGAGAATTCCTCCCATCCTCCTTTTTCTTCAATGTTTTCCCCTCATGTTTTTTTTTGACAAAATTCAACAAAATTTACTTTTTGCATTATTTTATCGAGGGGGCATGATCTCTCACCGTCATCTCTTCGACATGACTCCTAGGCTTTCTTTTTTCTCTTTGGGGCATCTTATTTTGTTTTCTTTTATGTGATGTCATTTTCGACACCACATCTAAGATGGGCAAAATAGAGATGTCTAAAAACATCCTTTCGCACACTTATTAAACAAGTTTAATTTAATTAATACCCCCTTGGGTACTATGGATAATTTTAATTAATTAATTATACTTGCCTTGTTCATTTAATTATTTAATTAAATAGGTTCACTACCTAAAGTATTTAAATTTAATTTAAACACACTCATCTAATGTATTAAATTATATTTAATACATTTCCACATAAATCCCCTTTTGAATAAATTTATATTTATTTAAATCGCTCCATTTACCTTTTTTATTTTAAACTATTATTTAAATTAATTTAAGTTAATCTAAATCTAAAACTCTACCTAAAGCCAAGCCTACACCCATAACCTCACCCATTAAACCTACACATTTTGAATTAATCCTGGATTAAATCCTAATCTAGGTGATTCCTAACCTCATTAAGCCTAATGAGTTTCTCACACATGTGTGAGAAATACTTTTTAAGGAGGCCAATCACCTTCTATAAATGGTCACCTACACTCTTACATGGTTGTCCCCTCTTCCCTCTTTGTGATTCTCTCACACATGCATGAGAAACCTTGAGCCTTTTCCACTCTTTCACTTTGTCTCCTCCATTAAATGACCCATCACTTTCCAATTTTCTCACACATGTGTGGGGAACTCACGCCTTTTTCATGGCCATCCCCTTGCCCATGTGTCTCCTATGTGGTTCCCGTGTGGATGCCACATAGGTTCCATCTCACTAGAGCCGCTCATTTTCCTCCAAATAAATCTATAAATAGGAGCCCTCACTCCTTTCATTTCATCCATCATTTTATGCATGATTATTATTGTCATTTTTCTCCAAGCTCTTACATCCATTTTATATTGATAATCTTAGTTTCATCTCATATTTTAAATCTTTTTTTTAAATAGCATCTTGAATCCATGTTAGTTTAGCTTTACATTTTATGTTAGTATCATAGCATGTTAGTATTTGAATCCTTGTTAGTTTAATATTGCATTTCATTTTAGATCATTCTAGTTGAATCTTGAATTTTCATCATATCCATCATCTTGGATCACTATTGCAAACTAGTTCCTCATACTAATTTTTTAAACATTTTGATCTCCATTATCTTTCATTTAGGCTTCGTATTTCATCTTTGAGCTTGTGTATGGGGATCAACATATTGTGTTTTGGAGAGCAATACCCACATTTATCATAATGAACAAATGAAATGGAATATGGGTGCTTCCATTTAGTTCAATCAGAGGTTATGTTTTTTTAGTCTATTCATGTTTAGTCTTGTTTGAATGTTGATTTCTCATAACGTTTGACATGTTTGAGCTTGACTACAAAGGGTAGGAAAACACATATACAGTCACAAAAAGTCTACATTCTTATTCTTCAATCAACATGTTGGATTATATAATTTCTTAACATTTTTAAAGAAAATATAAGTAAATACAGTGTAACAAATATTATTCACTTAGTTTATCTAAAAACTAAATTAAATATTACTTATATATTAAATCATATGAAACAAAGAATTATAAAATGGTATGGAAATGTGTTAGTAAATAGATTGTTCTTTTCAACTTAACTCCAAACTACCCAAAATTCTTAAGAACAATCGAATATAACAGTTGAGAAATTTTTATTGAAGAAACTAATTTCCCTTTGAATTAAAAGCTACAACTCCCTTATATGAATTATTTTCAATGAATTTTGCTTTTTCCTAACCTAACAGGGGTATGTTCTTAACCCGAGAACAAAAGAGGCAGACCAAGCTAATCCTAGGTAGGATGAATCCAACTCTAAATCTAGCCAATACTGAGATTTTATCATTCAGATTAACTCCCAAAATTGGTAAGGTATGAACTTCTACTAAAAATGCATATGCAAGACTAAACTAAAGATGAAACAACTATGATTCAATCTATATCATGAGAATGTTTCCCAAATTTGAGACAACGAGTTTCCCTTTTTGCTAAATGCAATAATTCATAATGCAAAGCTCTGGTTTGAACACAGATTACAAATCCAATTTCAAAGAAATATCCAAATTCAACATAAAGATAAATGCAGTGCAGATGGAACAGATAAAACAATGGTATTGAGACAAACAAATTTGACTTAGAAAAATGCTATCTTTCACACCAAAATTTAGCTGACCTTTGTATTGATTTTGGAAATAGTACATATAGGGTCCCAGATTGGGTCGTTACAAGAAAAGGGGGAGAACTGAAATGGTTCAACTTCCCCAACTGGAAATGATAATCAAAAGATTTATTGGTTACAATAGTATCAAAAATAGTACAAGGGGGAATCTATTAAGTTTCAATTTCCTTCCCCTTGTCTATTTTAGCCCTATATGTTGTAACCGTTGTAATAACTCAAAAAAGTTCTTCATGCCTATTGATGTAGACGTTAGTGTATCGAATGAGCCACCTGGAATGTTCTTTGGTGATAATCTTGATAGCATCGGTCCAATCTTTTAGTTCCTCTATCACTCTAAAGATACATCCACTCAATTGTTGGAGTTTTGGTATTTTATCCAAATGAGAGGCAGAATCTTCTGTCAGTTTATGCAAATAACCGGAAAATGAATTCTACATATTAGTTACTCTGATTATTTCCTTTCCTTGACCACTGGTCTGTGATTCTATATGAAGCCCTAAGAGAAGTTTGAAATCTTTACTCTGCTCTTCTTTGATCTTGACATCTCTCTGTTGCAATCCTGCTTCGGCCTGAATGATCATTTTGATCTTAAATTCTAGGCTCTGAAGCCATTCGATCAAAGGCTCATCTCCTTTCTATAAAATCTTGGCCTTTAGAGCTTCTTTGGTCTTCATCTTTACTGCCACATGCAACATAACTATACACTCTTGACATTTCACCCTCTCTAACGTGAGAGTCTGTAGGTTCGCAGCAATATTATTGCTCTCTATTTCCAAACTTAGGAGAGTATTGCCTAGTTGTTCAACCACTGCTAGGCCCTCAGACTCAAGCCTCTCTATCCATCACTTACCAATCTACCCATAATGTCAATCTTCTTGCAATTTAGAAAAAATGGCCTAGTTCTCCATAGTAGTGGGGTCAAAGATGGTTTGGGTGCTAGGAACGCTTGCAATCAGAGTAAGGATCTATCTAATGAAGTTGGTTAGCTCTGCCACTTCTGCCTTACGCTGGACTTTGTCAATCTTGAGCTCCTTGAGCTCCTCCTCTATCACAACATTGGTATATTTCCACCAATCCACCTTGGTATCATGATGGACCAACCCCATGTCAAATGACTGCAGTTGAAAGTCTGAAGCAATCATATCCTCGAATCTACCTTCTTTAATTGGCTTGGCTACTTCCATGGTGAAGTGTCCAGTCTCAGGATCATGATCCAGGGTAGACATTGTATTCACCTTCTTCTATTTTCTCTTGATGGCCTTGGGCTAAATAGCTCTTGACAGAGTGTCCTTGCTGGTAGTCCCTTCTTCTGCCATTTTTCTCTTGCGTTCTAGAGTATGTTCTATCCATGACTCTACGCTAGTGACTTTGTTGGCAGAGACCAACTCCTCAATGAATAACTTCCTGATGACTGGAAGTGTAGCCTTAGGTCTTGAAGCAAATTGGTTTACTGAAGTAGGAGAGTAGAACACCAACTTGGCTACTAAAGTAATCTTCTAATTCTGTGGTTGAAGGAGTATCTTCACCCACTTCCACTATGTAAGGAGACCCTCTCCTGGGAGAATCCTAGGTAGGGGTATCAACCGGTATATCTACTATGACTTCTATTACCGATCGCTCTGGTTCTGCATCTTCGGTGGGCTCTTTTTTTGTCCTGATATTCGGGAGTGGACCTTCTCCACAAGTCTTCTCCAACGTGATTTTTTTCTCAGGAGGTTTATCACCTCCTACCAGCTGGGTCGATCCTTTGGCAATGGTAGGGATTGTTACCAAACAAGTAGTTGCAGTATCAGCCGTATCTTTAGCCAGAGTTCCCTGGGCAGGCAGCTTCTGTTCTGATCTCTTCCTTCAGCCTGCGGTCCATTCGACCCATTGTTCTGTTCTCTTGTAAATACCCCCCATTAGAGTTGGCATGTCGCTAATGGCTTGGTCCAGCATGGGTTTGGAACTGACAAGGGTGAGATTTATCTCCTCTAGATATGTATCATCATACATATGGTTACCATCATCTTCTAGCCCCTCCACTGCAATATTAACATTGAACCTTTTGATTTATTCAATAGTTAACCGAGCGTAGAATCTCTCTCTTCTTTCAAGATCATCCTTGCAATTTTCCCAATAGTTTTCTATATCATTAACATGATGAATTGCATGGCTCATTTGCAATACATCTCTGGCATAGTTCACTGAATCATATTGCGGTCTCAAGACATCGTAGGTTTCCAAAGAAAACTTCTTTGAGAATGTCTTGAGAACATTTTGTGCCTCTAACCTGGATGCACAGCTGTAAGCCCCGATGGTCATGGGGAAATCATACCCCTTCTTCTTAGCTTCAGCACATAGCAAGTTCACCTAGAGTGCTTGCCTCATTACCTCGATCAGCATGATCATATCAGTAGGGTACCTGGGCAACTTCAAACGGAAATAATCAAAACCTACAAGATGAAGATATGAGAAACCTCTAAATTGAATGAAATGGCATCCGAATTGGCCAATGAAAGCCATGGCTTCAGGGGAGAATCTCCTTTCTAGACAACCTTGTAACTCCTTGCACAATCTCATTATGAATGCATCATTAACCCGAAGGTACTCAGCATAACTATTATGTAATTACAAAGAGGGGAAAAATTGATAACTCTTGACATCATCAGGGAATTATTCTAATCTGGGGAGTCCATGACAAATTTGGAGTGTAGCCAGAATGTATAAGAGAACTAAAGACAAGTAAAATTCATTATGGCATTTAGCTCTATCTAGGGCTTCCGAGAGGTTCTCACTTACCATAAGCGCCCAATTTATGAAGTGGTGCAGGGAACAGATTACCTGAACCAGGAAGAAGTGATGGTCAACAAAATTGAGTGCCTCACTCTCACCTCTGATCCTGTGGAGCAACACCAAGATGTCAATGATCTTTGGCTTCAGATTAGTGTCGTATAATGTCTTTAGCACCTTTCCTTTGGCACTCTTAGGTTCTTGAAACCACGCTTTCATTATCTCTTTCTTCTAGAATGATTTTTTAGCAATATACTCAGTCACCGCTTGACTATATGTCATTTCTGAATACTCGGCTTGCTCTGGAATGCAAAGCGAGTTCTGGACTGATTCCCTGTCAATAGACAATAGTACCATATCATTAGGCAAGAGAATTTTCTTGGTGTCTAGGTTGTATCAAGCGATGCATTCCCTAATTAATTCTGGGGCTTGAACAACCATGTGAAAACCAGTAGCTTCAACCAATCCGCTCTCTTTTAGTTTCTCTGTAATAGGATGTGTATGGTCTACTTTCAATCTGTTCTGGAAGTTCTGCATGTCAAAGAACTTTAGGGATGTATCTGAAATCTTTTACCATTAGAAAGTAATTCCGTTCATCCCATCAAACCCCATGAATCTGGAAGCCATACTTCTACTGATTCGTATTTGGAAATTAGAAATATCACTTAGGGATGCAAAAGCAAGGAAAAGCTAAAATATGAGACTTCGAATTCAAATCAATTTGGCGAACAAATGGTGGTTCTCATTCGCAAATTTCAACTGATTTTATAACTTTTGAATTCTTACCGTTAATAGCCGACTTCCTGCACCACACGAACAAAAAGACCCCAACATTAATGAAAAAGCCCGTTATGAAGTAAAATGACTTTAATTGAATTAATTACCTTGCTTTTACGGGCCATTAAGAAATGTCTTTTCACTTTTAGTAACCGCAACGGTAACTTTTTTGAAGTAGTAGAAAATCACTTTTCTGCTTCTCCTTTGGCAAAGAAGTGCTTTTGGACTGCTCTCGGTTCAGAAGTCTGCCAACGGAAAAATTTAGTCTATCAGGATGCCAAAATGGCATGTGTCAATTTCATCCGCTCTCTCCATATCTCAGATACTTTATGAGATAGGCTTCTCTTTGAAATCACTTTGTTTAAGTGATTTGGTGAAAAACTCACCCTGTGGGTCGAAACCTGCCTGTAAGAGTAGGGGAGAAGCCATTTTCAGCTTTTTCGCCATTGGCTTGTTTCCACAATTTCTTTCTTATTGAATCATTCCCATTGGCTTGTAGAGGTGTAATCCAGATGCAGTAGCCCTTCTTAAGCCTAAAGGATCCATTTTAACACTGTACTCCTTGCTGAGGCATAATCTAGTAGTCATCGGTGGAATATGTACTCTGTTGATACTTTTCGGCTAGTGGAGAAGCTCAAGCCTGATTCTCCGCCAAGCTGCAAAATGAATAATTATGGCTACAGACTTCCATTGTGTGTAATATCAAGTTTAGAACTCCTCAAACCACAACCTTTACCAGATTGGGAACTTAACCTACCTGAAGAATACATGAGCTCAGATGCCCCTACCCTCTGGCTACAAAAGAGAAGGCAAATGGGAAAAATCTGGTAAGGGCTCCCTATCCTAAGGGAAAGGTTTCTAGACTTAGACTCAGGAGTAACAAGAAACTCTTCATCCACCACTACATTAATCACTCACTTTTTTCCGAAAGGTATGTGGACCAAAAGTGGGGCAATAGCTGGCTCTATCTGGGGACTTGGACATTCACATGTCCAAGCAAGGAATCTCAAATCTTTGGTTTTGCAAAGCTCAACAAAAGGTGGCTCACAACAAAACTAAAGCAAGATAGGGAAAAGGGAAAACAAGAAGGGAACCTAACTAGGAAAATGAAAGCAGAAACTAAACGTAACTATTGTACAATACAGGGGTTACCTATTTTCAAATTATATCTGATAGAGCTTCAAATCCTGACCATTATATGTCAGGGGTAGCACTTCGCCATCCAGATATGTTATCTTGAAAGAATTCTTCTTGAATGACTGATAGATATTGAAAGGTCCTTTCCATAGTGTTTCAAATTTCCCGTGCATGCCTTTGGGTTCCCTGAGCTTGTCCCACAATAGAACCATGTCTCCTATCATAAATTTCCAGGGTATGCTCTTTTTTTCAAACAAACTCTTTACTCGTATCTGATGTTGTGTATGTGATCAACCATTTTCTCTCTTTCTTCCTCCATTTTGTTCAAGTACAAAATCCTCTTCTCTAGACCATTTTCATATATGTTGTCTTCTACTATCATTCTCAGCTTGCAGGTTGCTAGCTCTAGCGGTAATGGAAGGTTGGCCTCCACTCCGTAAACAAGTTCAAAAGGGGATACACCTATAGCTCTTTTGGGAGTCACTCTATCTGCCCAGAGGGCTTCATAGATTTTCTTGTGCCTGGTTCTCTAGTTGTCCGCTACAAGCTTCTTCATGATATTCACCAAGTTTTTATTGCTGGATTCAGCTTGACCATTCCCTTGAGGGAAATAGTCGAAAGAATGGCTGACCATGATGTCATACTCAAAACAAAATTTAGTCATCTCTTGAGAAGAAAAATATATTGCATTATCCATAACTAATTTAATAGGCATGCCAAACCTTACCAGGATATTTTCTTTGATGAACTCACATACTACTTCTGAAGTAGTCCTCTTGGTTGCTTTCGCCTCTACCCACTTTGTGAAGTAGTTAGTCGCAGTGATTATGTAGGTATGACCTACACTGGATGTGGGGTTTATAGGACCAATAAAATTGAGGCCCCATTGTTGAAAAGGACCTTCAATTATCACCGGTCTCAGAGGTAACGCTGCCAATTGTGGCTTTTCAGTAAACATTTTACATTTCTCACACTTTTCTACCCAATGGTAAGCATCTCTGAACATTCCCGGTCAGTAATAACACTGCCGTAGAATCTTGAATGCAGTAACAGACAAGGATAAATGTCCTCCGCAGGCTTCATCATGAAATACTTTTAACAACTTTTCTTGTTGTTGTTTATCGACACATCGGAGGAAGGTCCCATCCACTGATCTCTTATATAACCTATCTTCCCAGATTACATATTTAGAAGCCTTTAGTTTTAGGTCTCTTCTTTTCTTAGAAGTCAGCCCTTCAGGGCATTCACTATATGTAAGGAAATATATGATGTTTTCAAACCAGGGGTCTTGCATACTTACCGCCAAAACTAATTGTGTAGCTTCTTGGTTTTTGCCTACTTGGTTTTCTGCCATGGCCCTGCATAGTGCATTGCCTCTTACCAACTTTGTGGGCTTGATCACTACATCATATTCTTGTGTTTTAGCTACCCATGCTCCTCTTTTATTGCATCCTACATCCTGCTGAGTCAGTATACTCTTGACTGTGATATCAGGTACATACACAAGAGAATGTGAGTGTAAGATGTAGAATCTAAAATTCTTTAAAGCTTTAACAACTGTGAAAGCGTGTTTTTCGGTTTGGGAATATTTCAGCTCATGATTTTTCAAAGGTGTGCTCATAAAATAAATGGGGGAATGAACTCCTTCCTCATTTTCCTGCATGAGAATGGCTGATAAGGTATGTTCAGAAGAATAACAATAGATTACAAAGTCTTTCTTGTAATCTGGGTGACATAACACCGGAGCATTGGCTATGGTGTTCTTTATGTTTTTGAAAGATTGCTTACCGGGTTCATTCCACTTGAAATTCATATTTCCTTTCATCATATCAACTATACATTTAGTAATCTCCAAAAAATCTAGAACGAACCTTCTGAGAAAGTTAACCTGGCCGAAAAAAGATTTTACTCCAGTTTTATTCACAGGTAAACTTAATTGCTGAATAGCTCTAACCTCTTCTAGATCTATTCTTATGCCTTCCTGGGAGACAATGTGCCCTAGAAATTTCCCCTCGATCACACAAAAAACTGACTTCTTGGGATTTAACGAAATCCCATCCTCCCGACACCTTTGCAATACTTTCCTTAAGTCACTTATATGATCTATTCTTTTCCTAGAGAACACAGTAAGATCATCTAAGTACATACCAATAATTTTATTCTTCATGTCATTGAAGGAAAGGTCCATACCTCTCTGAAAAGTAGCTACAGCATTGATCAGCCCAAATGGCATTCTGTAGTAAGCAAAAGTGCCCCACGGGGTGGTGAATGTCGTTTTATGCTGGTCTGCTTTCTCAACTTCTATCTGATTATATCATGAAAAGCCGTCCAACATGGACATCGTTTCAGCTCCGGCTACAATCTGCAATAAGTGATCCATATTGGGAAGGGCATAATTATCTTTCAAAGAAGATTGATTGAGATTTCTGATGTCCACACAGATTCTTATCTCTTTGTTCTTCTTCCTCACAGGCACTATGTTTTCCACCCAGGTAGAGTTCTGTATAGGATAGATGATCCTTGCCTTAAGCATTTTATCTACTTCCTTGAATATTGCATCCACAACTTTGGGGTTATAGTTCCTTTTCTTTTTCCTGAATGGGGTAGCTTCAGGTTTTAACGAAATTTGATATTTGAATTTCCCACCCATAAAACTTTTCAGGTCCTCGTAGCTCCAGGAAAAAATGTTTGAGTATTCTAGGAAGAGTTTCTTTGCCTCATTCCTTTCTTCTTCAGTGAAACACTTCCCAATGTTGATCATCTTGGGATCTCTCTCAGTTCCAATATTCATTCCTTCATATTCGCCAGTAGTAGGGCCTCTTTCGATTCTTTTCTCTTTCACAAATGTGTCGTGCCTGTTGAAGAGTTTTTCCAGAGTAACTAGATGGGGCGAGATGATATTACCCTGCAATTGGATAATATTTGACTTATCTTTCTTCTTCTTATCTGGATGATCTCCTTCATGATCACCACAGACCTCTTTGTGTAAGTTTCCACTATTCTCTAGGAAGAGAAGTAGATTATTATCATCTTCGAACACTTGCCAATCTTCTACATTGTCGGGTACAGATGGACGATATATGACTTCCACTTGGTACTTCTTGTCTTTGAATTCTGGGTGAGGAAGGAGCAGTGAAGCTGACAAAGCTAGGGAGTCCACTTTCGCATTCAACTCTCTAGGCACTGATTCAATAGAGAAAGCATCCAGTGCCTCTATCTCATCCCATACTCTATTTTTTGTAGTTCTTCAATCTGTGATTCTTAACAGAATATTGATTCTTAACCCGGCGCATGATAAGCTCAGCATCACCACGAGCTCTCAAAATCTTCACGCCTTTTTCTTTTGCAGTGATGATTCCTAAAACGAGGGCCTCGTACTCAGCAGTATTTTTGGTATTTCTAAATTTTAATTTTTAAGCCAGAGGCTCATATATCCCATCTAGTGATATCAATACCACACCTGCATCGGATCCTGACGAAGCACAACTACCATCAAATTCAAGTGTCCAGATTCGAGAAGACTCCTCTTCGGCGGAAAAATGCTTTCCCTGTTCTCCTGGTTTAGTTTCCTCATTGTGATCATCAGTAAACAGCATATAGTTACAAAATTCCAATTCTTGATACAAAATTTGGGCTTTAGGGTCATCTGACTTCAGCACTATAAACTTAGCTTTCTCTTCCGGGACCAGTTTATTTTTTTTATTTCCCACCGGCATTAAAGCTTGAGACCAATCTAACTTTATTTCTCCTCCTAAATCTCTATAAAAACTCCTACTTAGCAACAAACCGTAGCTAGCAGGTATATCGGCAACTAGAATTGTTAACAACATCTTCTCAGGATGTGCTACCAGAGCCACTTGAGCATCTTTAATTTGTCCAACCAGAGGTACTTGCTTGGAATCCATAGAACAACACCTCTCATGGGATTTAGTAAGGGTAAGTCCCAAAGCTTTAGCTACTATTGATGGCATCACATTATCTGAGGCCCCAGAGTCTATTATACAATTTCTCAGTTTACATCCATTAATATATAAAGACACATAAAATGGATCAGGCTTCTGACCTGGGAGAGTAGATAACACAGATGATTCACCTTGCTCAATGGGTTCCGCAAAAATTGACTCATTTTCTATAGTAGTCATGATGTTCTGGTTTAGATTCGGATTCCCTTCAGTACAGTAATATACTAATTTTTGCAATTCTATATGGTTGGACTTGAGGTAATCTATAGGAGAGATTTGAATTTGAGAATCCTTAGAGAATTGAATAATGTCAAAAGAGTTCTTCTCCTTACATGGTTGCATAATTATCACACCTTGATTTGCTTCCTTAGGGTTGGAGGTAGATGCCTCATTACCTTTAGGTGGGAGAGAAGGAGCAGGACCTTTATCTTTCTGGCTCTTGGCCAAGACTGTATAGGAAGTCCCATCTATGGTCACATAACATGTTGCTCCTTGTTCAGAATCAGACTCATACTCTAAATATAAATTTTTAGAGTCGCCATGTGAGTATGAATTTGGTTCGGCTCTGGAGACTCCAGCATTCCATTCATCACTCTAATGCATTTTCCAAGCACGGGCTACGTTAGGACAACTTTCTCCGTCGTGATATGTAGTTAGATGAAAGGCACACATATTCCCTCTTTTAGGGGGGCTTCAATAGCTATTCTTTGTGGTGGACCAGTTAACTGTAATGCTTTACTGTCAGCATTTCTCCCATCATTGTTTCTTCCAGGTTGTTCTTGATAATTTTTTTGATAAGGTTTTGAACCTAGGAAGTTTCCTCTTGAAGGTGATGAATTCATTTGACAATTTCTGGATCATCTCATCAGATGATGTAGTACTACTAGTGTTGGTTCTTGACTATATCTCTCTCTTCCATTTCCTGGATGAAATCATATGGTCTTCGAGTTCCACGGCAATCCTCTGTGTAGCATCTAAACCAACAGGGTTCACTCTCCTTAGATCATAATTGATGTCTGGTGGCATAGCACTTATAAAGAATGTTTTCAAATTTCCCATCGTAGGTCTATCAGCTGCTGGAATACGATTTACTAGCTTATTGAATTTGGCTATGAAATCTCTCATACTAATAGAAGGCTCTTTCTTGATAGAGGTCAATTGTGTCAGGAGAGCATGTTCATCTTCCACAGTTTTGAATCTTCTCTCAAAAGTAGTTCTTATGGAGGCCCAGTCCGTAATAGAAGAATTTGGTAGGTGATGAAACCAATCGGCGGTGCCCTCAACTAGTGTCTCAATAAATAATCTAACGGCCACATCCTCTTCTCGTACTACTAGAATGTTGACAAAAGCAAAGAATGCAGCAATATGTTCACCCGTAGATACTTTCCCATCTCCATAAAACTTAGGGAAATTATTTCTAGACCCTGAGGGAAGAGGGTTATAAGCTGCTAATTGCAGGGGTCCAACTACAGTGGCCCAAGGGAGAGCAATTGTTACTTGAGGTAAGTAAGGGGCTAGATTGATAACAGGAGGAGAAACTACTTCGTGTAATGTTAACACTTGGAAAGTGGTGGATAAAAGAGTAGAATACTTAGGGGATGAAGAAGGTCTACTCTGACTTCTCACGGCTTTATTTCTTTGGTGAGGTACTTCAAGTAGAGCAAAGTTAATATCTGCAAATCTCTCAAAGACTGGATTTGTACTTCCTTCTCTCTTTGTGCTCCTGAGAAATCTTTTAGGCTCCAGATTTTTGACAAATTCTATGGCCTAACTTCACGCTCAACTTGGCAATGTGCTCTTTGATTTCTCCTTCAGAAGACTCTTTCAAGTGCCTCTGTTCTAGCTTCTTCTTGCTCTAGCACTTGACTGGCATTTTTGTATTGTTCAGTGTTTCTTCTGTTCCTCCAGGAAAAAGTGTTCAGTGAGGAAATAAGGTCCTCTTGATCGTCTTGAAAACCAAGATTTGGTTGGACTATAGGAAATATATTATCATGGGGAAGCACCATCTTTCCTTATGATACAATTTTGGTGTAATGATTGTTCATCTCCCCAGTAGAGTCGCTAAAAATCTGTTAGTAAATAGATTGCTCTTTCAACTTAACTCCAAACTACCCAAAATGCTTAAGAACAATCGAGTATAACATTTGGGAAATTGTTATTGAAGAAACTAATTTCCCTCTGAATTAAAAGGTACATCTCCCTTATATGAATGATTTTCAATGAATTTTTCTTTTTTCCTAACCTAACAGGGGTATGTTCTTAACCCGAGAACAGAAGAGGCAAACCAAGCTAATCCTATGCAGGAAATAGCTCAGGCAGGATGAATCCAACTCTAAATCTAGCCAATCCTGAGATTTTATCAATCAAATTAACTCCCAAAATTGGTAAGGTATGAACTTCTATTGAAAATGCATATGCAAGACTAAACTAAAGATGAAACAACTATGAGTTAATCTATATCATGAGAATGTTTCCCAAATTTGAGATAACAACGAGTTTCCCCTTTTGCTAATCGCATCAATTCATAATGCAAAGCTCTGGTTCGAACATAGATTACAAATCCAATTTCAAAGAAACATCCAAATTCAATAGAAAGATAAATGCAGTGCAGATGGAACAGATAAAACAATGGTATTCAGACAAAAAAAATTTACTCAGCAAAATGCTATCTTTCACACCAAAATTTAGCTGACCTTTGTATTGATTTTGGAAATAGTACATATAGGGTGCTAGATTGGGCCATTACAAGAAAAGGGGGAGAACCAAAATGGTTCAACTTCCCCAACTGGAAATGATAATCGAAATATTTATCGGTTACAATAGTATCAAAAATAGTACAAGGGGGAATCTATTAAGTTTTAGTTTCCTTCCCCTTGTCTATTTTAGCCCTATAGGCTGTAACCATTGTAATAACTCGAACAAGTTCTTCATGCCTATTGATGTCAATGTTAGTGTATCAAATGAGCCACCTAGAATGTTCTTTGGCAAGAATCTTGATAGCATCGGTCTGATCTTTCAGTTCCTCTGTCGCTCTAAAGATACATCCACTCAATTGATGGAGTTCTGGTATTTTGTCCAGATGAGAGGCATAATCTTCTGTCAGTTTATGAAAATAACCAGAAAATGAATTATGCATATTAGTTACTCTGATTATTGCCTTGCCTTGACCATTGGTCTATGAGTCTATATGAAGCCCTGAGAAAAGTTTGAAATCTTTACTCTGCTCTTCTTTGATCTTGACATCTGTCTATTGCAATCCTGCTTCAGCCTGAATGATCATTTTGATCTTAAATTCTAGGCTCTGAAGCCATTCGATCAAAGGCTCATCTCCTTTCTGTAAAATCTTGGCCTTTAGAGCTTCTTTGGTCTTCATCTTTACCGCCACATGTAGCATAACTATACACTCCTGACATTTCACCCTCTCTGACGTGAGAGTCTGTAGGTTCGCAGCAATATTATTGCTCTCTACTTCCAACCTTAGGAGAGTATTACTGAGTTGTTCAACCACTACTAGGCCCTCAAACTCGAGCCTCTCTATCCACCGCTTACCAATCTACCCAAAATGTCGATCTTCTTGCAATTTAGCAAAAATGGCCTGGTTCTTCGCAACAGTTGGGTCAAAGGTGGTTTGGATGCTAGGAACACTTGCAATCGAAGTAAGGAGTTGTCTAATGAATTTGGTTAGCTCTGCCACTTCTAACTTAAGCTGGCCTTTGGTAGTCTTGAGCTCCTCCTCTATCACAACATTGGTAGATTTCCACCAATCCACCTTGGTATCATGACGGGCCAACCCCATGTCAAATGATTATAGTTGAAAGTATGAAGCAGTCATATCCATGAATCTACCTTCTTTAATTGGCTTGGCTACTTCCATGGTGAAGTGTCCAGTCTCAAGATCATGACCCAGGGTAGACATTGTCTTCACCTTCTTCTATTTTCTCTTGATGGCCTTGGGCTGAATAGCTCTTGACAGAGTGTCCTTGTTGGTAGTCCCTTCTTCCACCCTTTTTCTCTTGCGTTCAAGAGTGTGTTCTATCCATGACTCTATTCTAGTGACTTTGTTGGCATAGACCAACTCCTCAATGAATAACTTCCTGATGACTGGAGGTGTAGCCTTAGGTCTCGAAGCAAATGGGTTTACTAAAGTAGGAGAGGAGGACACCAACTTGGCTACTGAAGAAATCTTCTGATTCTTCGCGGCTTCTCCTTCTGATTCTGTGGTTGAAGGAGTATCTTCACCCACTTCCACTATGATAGGAGACCCTCTCCTAGGAGAATCCTGGGTAGGGGTATCAACCGGTATATCTATTGTGACAGCTTTTAACGACCACTCTGGTTCTGCATCTTTGGTGGGCTCTTTTGTTGTCCCGATATTCGAGAGTGGACCTTTTCCACAAGTCTTCTCCAACGTCATTGTTTTCTCAGGAGGTTTATCACCTCCTCCTGCCAGCTGGGTTGATCCTTTGGAAATGGTTGGGATTGTTACCAAAGAAGTAGTTGCAGTATCAGTCGTGTCTTTAGCCAGAGTTCGCTGGGTAGGCGGCTTCCATTCTGATCTCTTCCTTCGGCCCGCGGTCCATTCGACCCATTGTTCTATTCTCTTGTAAATACCCCCCATTAGAGTCAGCAAGTCGCTAATGGCTTGGTCCAGCATGGGTTCAGAACTGACGGGGGTGAGCTTTATCTCCTCTAGATATGTATCATCATACATATGGTTACCATTGTCTTCTAGCCCCTCCACTACAATTATTAACATTGAACCTTTTGATTTGTTCAATAGTTAACCGAGCGTAGAATCTCTCTCTTCTTTCAAGATCATCTTTGCAATTTGCCTAGTAGTCTTCTATATCATGAACATGATGAATTGCACGGCTCATTTGCAATACATCTCTAGCATAGTTCACTGGATCATATTGTGGTCTCAAGACATCGTAGGTTTCCAAAGAAAACTTCTTTGAGAATGTCTTGAGAACATTCTTTGCCTCTGACCTGGATGCATAGCTGTAAGCCCCGATGGTCATGGGGAAATTGTACCCCTTCTTCTTAGCTTCAGCATAGAGCAAGTTCACCTAGAGTGCTTGCCTCATTACCTCGATTAGCACGATCATACCAGTAGGGTACCTGAGCAGCTTCAAAGGGAAATCATCAAAACCTGCAAGATGAAGATATGAGAAACCTCTAAATTGAATGAAATAGCATCCAAATTGGCCGATGAAAGCCATGGCTTCAGGGGAGAATCTCCTTTCTAGACAACCTTGTAACTCCCTGCACAATCTCATTGTGAACGCATCATTAACCCGAAGGTACTCAGCATAACTATTATGTAATTGCACAGAGGGGAAAAATTCATAACTCTTGACATCATCAGGGAATTCTTCTAATCTGGGGAGTTTTGGCCAAATTTGGAGTGTAGCCAGAATGTATAAGAGAACTGAAGACAAGTAAAATTCATTCTGGTGTTTATCTCTATCTAGGGCTTCTGAGAGGTTCTCACTTACCATAAGCACCCAATCTATGAAGTGGTGCTGGGAACAGATTACTTGAACCAAGAAGAAGTGATGGTCAACAAAATTGAGTGCCTCACTCTCACCTCTAATCCTGTGGAGCAACACTAGGATGTCAACGATCTCTGGCTTCAAATTAGTGTTGTATAATTTCTTTGGCATCTTTCCTTTGGCGTTCTAAGGCTCTTGAAACAACTCTTTAATTATCTCTTTCTTCCAGACTAACTTTTTAGCAATATACTCAGTCACCGCTTGACTATATGTCATTTTCAAATACTCGGCTTGCTCTGAAATGCAAAGCGAGTTCTGGATCGATTCCCTATCAATAGACAATAGCACCATATCATTAGGCAAGAGAATTTTCCTGGTGTCTGGGTTGTATCGAGTGATGCATTCCCTGATTAATTCTAGGGCTTGAATAGCCACGGGAAAACTAGCGGCTTCAACCAATCCACTCTCTTTTAGTTTCTCTGTAATAGGATGTGTCTGGTCTGCTTTCAATTTGTTCTGGAAGTTCTGCATGTCAAAGAACTTTAGGGATGTATCTGAAATCTTATACCATTTGAAATTAATTTCGTTCATCCAATCAAACCCCATGAATCTAGAAGCCATACTTCTGCTGATTCGTATTTGGAAATTGGAAATATCACTTAGGGATGCAGAAGCAAGTAAAAGCTAAAATATGAGACTTCGAATTCAAAGCAATTTGGAAAACAAATGGTGGTTCTCATTCACAACTTTTGAATTCTTACCGTTAACGGCCGACTTCTCACGCCACACGAATGAAAAGACCCCAACATTAATGAAAAAGCCCGTTATGAAGTAAAATGGCTTTATTTGAATTAATTACCTTGCTTTTACGGGTCGTTAAGAAATGTCTTTTCACTTTTAGTAACCGCAACGGTAACTTATCTGAAGTAGCAGAAAATCACTTTTCCGCTTATCCTTTGGCAGAGAAGTGCTTTTGGAGTGCTCTTGGTTCAGAAGTCTGCCAAGGGAAAAATTTAGTCTATCAGGATGCCAAAATGGCATGTGTCGATTTCATCTGCTCTCTCCATATCTCAGATACTTTATGAGACAGGCTTCTCTTCAAAATCTCTTTGTTTAAGTGATTTGGCAGAAAACTCACCCCGTGGGTCAAAACTCGCCTGTAGGAGTAGGGGAGAAGCCATTTTCTGCTTTTTCTCCATTGGCTTATTTCCATAATTTCTTTCTTATTGAATCATTCCCATTGGCTTGTAGAGGTGTAAAACAGATGCAGCGGCCCTTCTTAAGCCTAAAGGATCCATTTTAACATTGTACTCCTTGCTGAGGCATCATCTAGTAGTCGTCGGTGGAATATGTACTCTGTTCATACTTTTCCACCAGTGGAGAAGCTCGAGCCTGATTCTCCGCCAAGCTAAAAAATAAAGAATTATGGCTATAGACTTCCATTGTGTGTAATATCAAGGTTAGAACTCCTCGAACCACAGCCTTTACCGAATTGGGAACTTAACCTCCCCGAAGAATACATGAAGTCAGATGCCCCTACCCTCCGGCTACAAAAGAGAAGGCAAATGGGAAAAATCCAATAAGGGCTCCCTAGCCTAAGGGAAAGGTTTCTACACTTAGACTCGGGACTAACAAGAAACTCTTCATCCACTACTATACATTAATCACTCATTTTTGTCCGAAAGGTATGTGGACCAAAAGTGGGGCAACAAAATGAAATATGGTAATGACTATGAAGGCATATGAAAAAGACTAAAATGTAATATAAAATGAGACATAAATATCTCTCATTAGTTAGGAATCCTTTCATCATTTAGAATTTTGATCCTATAGCTCACCAGATCACTAGTAGAAGTGGTGTGGAGCAAGGAAGGGTTGATCCTTTGAGACTTTAACTAGTCTTAATGTAGGTGTAATTTTTCCTTCTCTACCTTGCGGTGAACCTAATATGAACTAGCAACATCTTTATCAAATCATTTTCCTTTTCAAGTGACGGTCCCACCATAAAGATAGTGATCATCACTCTGATTTTCCCACCTACCTAGAGGGTGCCTAAGAAAAATATTACTTTCACGCCTCTAGACGAGTCATGTAGTGGAGAGCCTTCTCCCCTCTATGTCCTGACATCAATCAATGAAATCTCTATTAGGGGCATCTTAATTGACCATTCTTGTCAGGTTAACGTAATCACTAAGGAGGTCCTCTTTTTCAACATTTTATGTTGTCAAGTTGGATGTGTTTACATTGATGTCAACATGTCTATTATTAAGTTTGGATGTTTGTTTAGCAGTTTTGTCAGTAATGCAGTATGATCAAAAGATTGGCGAAGAAATGTTACTTAAGATGAGGAGTTTCACACTTCATGGGATGATTTAGAGGTTGTCTACATGGTTCATGTCAAGTTTCATTTTAGGCTTAGCATGAAATGGTAACAAATCTAATGAGTATTGATGGATTTTATTATGTGTTTGAGCTTCATGATGCCTTAGGATGATCTAGGATTATGTGCCTGATGAGTTGGCAGCTTACATTGATCATGGTGACCATTTTCAATGGATTTGAAGATGTTTTTATGTTCTTAGCCAACATGTCAAGAAAAGTTAATAAAATAATTTATGAGCGATTGATAAAATATTTTTAGGGTTATAATTATGATCTCAAGGTGTTTGTGAAGGATATAACCAATTTTTTTCAAGCACACAGTGATCCTGATTGTTGATGTTGGCGCTAAGAGTTGAATATTCAAGGATTAGGTTTTGTTGACCTAGTTCTTGATAAATATGGTGAATTAGGGTTTGATTTATGTAATTGTGTGTACACGCAAGTGTTTGGAAGATTGTAGAAGGTAGAAATGCTAGCAAAGCACTTTTACAAATCTAATGAGGGCTAGATTTCTCATCTGAGTTTGACAAAGAGAATAAGGGATTTGATTGTACTAAAATGGAACTGACCAAGGCATAGGTAGATGTTATCATAAAGTTCATGAATTCTCATATTGGTGTTTGAATTGTGATTGTAAGTCACTGAGACTTACTTAGGGTTGTAGCCCTGTTGGAAAGAGTCAACTGCTTATGCATGGTATGTTGTCATTGATGGAAACTATATACTTTACTCATGGCCACTTGTAATATATTTTTCCTACCAAAAGTTTTGGTGATGAATACAACTAAGTATGAAGAACAGTTAAGGATACAGTTTAAGAGATTAAGATAGTACAAACAAAGGTCAAAGTATTAGATGATGTGAAGATGCATATTTATTGTAGACATCATGGTATTTCTAATCCTATGATCGCAAGTTTCTATGATATTGAGTGATGGAGATATCGTTCACAATGTATTACATGCTTTCATTGTCATAAGGTAGGTGACCTAGCCAAGACTGTAAGTACAAAGGTAAAGCTCCAACCTGGGAGGAGACAACTGACAAAGAAAAAGTAAATTTTTACGAGGTAAGAAACGAGATGAATAAGACATAGAGAAGGAAGTATCTAGATGATGGGACATCATTCGGTGCAATTGATGACACCTCATCCTCTAGGTTGGGTGCACCTAACTCCACCTAATCGATGAAAGGTATGTGTAGGAAGTACTAAGCTAAATTTATATCTTAAATTAGTTCCTAGCATTTGTTTAGAGATCCATATAAATATATTAAGATGCATTTGGAAATATAGTGTGAATTTTGTGTTCCATGTTTGATCGGTAAAAGGGACTGATATTTTGTTTGATCGGTAAAAGGAAGTAAAGTATAGTGATCCATGAAAATTAGTTGGTGTTAGCATTAATTATCATTATTCTAACCATTGGAAACCCTAAATGATGAAAAAGATATAAATAGACCATTTTGTTTATCATTATAACCTAATGTTTCAAAAGAGCATTTGAGAGAGTTGTAGAGTTAAATCATCTTCGAGCATCTGAGCAATTGCAGAGGTAATTCTGAACTAATCTAAGAATACTTGATTATATTTGCATGATTTATAGTGTTAACCTAGTTATGAAAGTGCAACCGATTTGTAGACATTGAAATCCCCATTTCATTCGAGCAATGATAAATCTGGAAGAACTGACACCTAAGGTTTAGAACCCTGTTATTGTTGAGAAGGTTGATCCTATCAACCCTAAGTATAAGATTCCACCTACGAAGGTTTCAGAACAAAACATGATGGGAGCCTTCTCATCTATTCCTATGAGGGTTATTTTGATCAAAGATATTCATACTTTTATTCACTACAAGATTGAGGAGATATGCAAAGCAGAAATTGATACATCATTTCAAAGGTTGTGCACAAATGGGAAATCGAAGGATGATCACATCCACTTGGAGAATAAGGGTTTAATGTATACCCTACATCTACCGAAATTCTTCAAGAATGAGTAGATAAGAATGGTGTTAAGCTGAGTTCATGATCAATTAATGTGGCTAGATCAACCAGTCAAGATTGCAAAGGATGTTTTACACATAGTGGCTTGATACCCAATCGGTGGCAGACCGAAGGCTAACAAGAAAATTGATAAGAATAAGTTGTGTGAACTAACAAAATTACAATGGGATGCCAAAGGTCTTAGAATATCAACTATGGAAGATCCTGAACTGAGGTTTGCATGTAATGTTATATCTTACCGAGTCTTCTAGTCCTCCTGAGTTGATAGTGTACCATGTGGAGCAGTAGACCTTGCATATAAGATTGTTAAGAAAGGTATGCAAATTGATATGTGTGAAATCTTGTTGAAGCAGATAGATGACAATATGAATACAATAAGGAAAGCCAAGACCAACACACTAAAGTTTGGATCATTGCTGGTATGTATATTCTTCTATTTTAAAAACTTCTTTCCATCTGTTGGTAATGTGATATGGAGTGCAAAGAATCCAATTATCTATCAGAAAAATGAATACATCTTGAGCTTAGGAGATAATTTTGACATGGTGATGAATGATTTTTTTACAAAATTTCAATCAAGAATGCATAAAAGATTCAGAATTCCACCTCAATTAGTGGATAAATATGAAGACACCATATGATTTGAGGTAGATATGGTTACTTGCATTATTAAGGTTGTTGAGCTTAGGTCTATATGGTTGAAGCAAATGGGATATGAGATAGACATTGACATTGTTTCACAAAAAATTGAAGTCCTAGCAAAATATGTTGATAAAAGAGAAAAGTGTTGTGCAACTTATGAGGAAGTGAAGGAAAAGATCAAAAAAGGTATTTTTTATCTCTATAAGATATATTTTATTGTCATTAGTTTATGTCAAAGTCATAGAGTCAAGAAGAACCAGTCGGTGAAAGGAGTTAGTCATATATTTGACTAGTCGGCAATTTACACCAAGAATTTTGATGAAGTCATACATATAAGAGAAGTCATTATAAGATCAAAAGAGTTAAAGATTGATTACCAAGCGTCTAAATTTACCGAGTGTTACACTACACATCGAATGTAATGAAGGACACCGAGTGGATAATCATCGAGTACTGAAGTTCTTATAACCGAGTTGAAGGAGTAACTCAACTGAGTTAGATAGCGAGTCATGAATGTGATAAGATCACATTTAATTATTTTTCACAACATTAATTACATTACTACAAGCATTTATAATAGTTTTTTACATGATCTATGATTCAAATAAATTAGAGTGAAGATCTAAGGCATAGATCAAGCAGCAAAATAAATTTTGCTAGTACCAAGAAAAACAAAAAGTACCAAGGTAAAAGTGACATGGTCACCAAGAAGAAAATAAGATATAACGGTTAAGAATGATTTTCAATAGCCTAACACATAAGATTAAGAGGCATAAACACTTATATATAATGGATGATTTATAGAGAAGAATATGATACAAATGAGGTTGATATTGTTGAAGAAAGTCGTTAAGAATTATTGTTATGTTGAGAAAGTTAAAGGAGTTATTTGAAGAACAAAGAGTAGAGAAGAGAACACTAAGCACAAATTAAGCTACAGCAGAGAAAATCTATAATGCCCAAATTTTAGACACTATATTGGACATTTCACAACATACTTATTCTACACGAAGATAACCATTGTGCATTTTTTTTTTAAATAACATACCCTTTTAACTAAATCAGCAATTCTGATTCTACTAAATATAATATTTATCTATAATACAAGAAGGCAATGGAGCAACTTTAAACAATAGCATTTCATAGTATTCTAATGACAATCATACGAAGATGTTGCATACCTGAGTTTTCTCTTCCTTGCCTGTGTATCATATTGTCCTTGCCTCTCTATTTCCTGCATCTATATATATTGTTACACAACTAGATGCATGATGTTAAATTCATTGATGATTAAATACATGATCGTAAGATAAGCTTCCTCAATATCATAGTGAAATCAATCATAAGCTATTTCAAACTAGTTTTGTAAAGGGATGCAAACTATGCAAAATATTGGTAAGGGGTGGAAAGATCAAGGAAGAACTCAAAAGTACAAGACCTAAGGGCCAGACCTAATGCCTTGGGGGCTCATCGTAGATGGCCTTGCCTATGTAACTCACAGAGACATCGTAGTTCATGTTAAACTTTAAAACCAATCTTTTAAGGAAAGGTAGAAGTGGGTATATAACTCTTTCTATGGGACTAGTTCCCTAGACAATTACTCTCGTTGGGTTCCTCCAACATAGGTGAAAGAGGGGTGAAGCTTTCTTGGTTTAATTGATAACTTGCCAATGTTTTCATCAATTCAGGTAGAAAAGAATTCTATCATTTCTAATCTTACTACATCCAATAATGCCAATGCAACTCTTAATCACATGAGAATTGACCTATTTATAATTATTCATATCTATGGCCACCCTACCCTTCACAGTCCCAAAACTCAGAATACTAAGCAGTCATCCTTAAAATCCTCCTTAAGGAACCATAACACATAAAAAATTAAATTAGTCTCATAATATATTAATTGCTAGGAAAAATCAATTTATAACACACTTTGCATTTCTTTGTTTCTCATTAGCACACAAACAACTTAACTAGTTATTGACAGGGACTAATACATAGTATAGTTTTTTTGTAACTTCCTAACAAGTTCCTAAGATGACAAGGAAAAATCTACTTGTAAGTCTATTGGAATAATTCATTGAATATAAAGAATAACTTATAAACAACATAACACTATATGCATTCTCCTTGATAATAGTTCAATTAACAATAAAACTTATACATGAAATTAGATAACAACAAGACTTGATTCACAACAATCACCTACATTAATACATAGAAAAGAATATAATACAACGTAAATCTAAAGGAGTACTTATATCTAAATTCCTAAATGTGTCATCAATAACAATTGAGAAACTAATTAATTATTATATTATTTCCATCCACAATGCAGTATTAATCCTTACCCATTAGAATGTAAACTCTAACTAGTAAAAGGGAATACAATTTCAAGAAAAGATAATGCTTACACAAGGTAACATTATTTCCACTCACTAACCTAGGGATCGAGCATATCTTTAATAAAATTTTGCGTTTTAATCCATGACTGACTCTTTCTTGCAAATAATCGCTTAATTTTATTTACTTAAGGTATAGTTCACTACCAATACTAGGGTAAGGCTAAATCAACAAAGTTTGATGTTATATTCTTTGGATATTCAAAAGGCGTCATTCTTGCGAGTGCAACATTATAGTAACTAATCTTGTTTCTCAATCCAATCTGACAACATCTCATCATTTAACCATACATTTCTTCAAGGGAGAACTAAAATGAACAATATTTATTATATTCTTATTTGGAAGAGTTGTTCTAGAATCAAAACATATACTACTAATAATCCAAGGAAACCAGTCATATTGAACCGCACACTTTATTTTTTTTAATATTAATATTATTATTATTATAGTTATTATCCTTAAATGGAACCGCTCTACAAGAAATGTTACCATGCTATTTTCAATACATTCAAGCATGTTTTCATTAATCTCGGGAATATTTAAAATTTAAAGTAGTGTATCGTCTTAAAATGGAAGCACTTCCATGTTAAGAGTGTTTAGCCCTCCTTAGGGGATGTTTTTGACCTCTACCATATCATCATCCTGTTTCTGCATCATTTCATGCTTCTGTGCTAGTTCAGGACCCTGATTGGGCCTCTCCGGGCACCTCCTACCCCACCTGGCATATTTTCCAGGGGTTCTAACCCCCTGGGTCAGGGTCGACATCAACCCTAACCTGGGTCCCCCTTTCAAATCTGGAATCTTGTTAGTTATCGGGGCTCATCAAAAATTTAGTTTTACCGCTTCCGGGTCAGCTGTTTCGGGTTCCGAAGCGTTGCTTCCTAAATTATATTTAATATAGGTCCTTTTCTAGGGGCATGGGTTTAATTATCCTATGTAGGCCTCCTTGGAAGATTGTGCCCTAATTTCATATAAAAGGAAGCATTTCTCTCTCATTTTCTCTAAGTCTTCCAAGTGCAAAAAGCTCTAATCAAGATTTTGCTCAAGCATCCATTGTTCTCAATCTCTCAAGGTGTTCAATTCTTCCTCTCAATCATTCAATTCCTCCATTGAAGATCAAGGATTGAATCTCTCAAGCCTTTGAAGGGATTAGGTGCAAACATTCAAGATTCATCATTCAAACCCTAGATCTAGCCATCATGGTGGTGTGATCTTCCTTCAAGATCCTTTGTGCCTCTTCAAGACTCTTTCATCATTTCTTCAAAGTGGATTTCAAGCATACAATCATGGAGGTTTATGGTTCATATTGAGTTCATACTTTCATATTTACATACTTGCATACATTTGAATTTCAATTACATGTCTATTGAATATCATAGCTTCATTGTTAGATTCAATTCTACTACATGTTAGCATTCCGTACTTTATTGATTTCAAGGTTAATTCCTAAATCGGGGTTTGACTAAGGCAAACCCCTCCCCCACAATAAAACAATCTCCTTTTTCTTGAAGGTACAGGTATAGAACAATGGATTTGAACCTAGATCTAGATACCCTTTTCTGTAAACTTTCGGGATCCGTGAACAAAGTCACTTTCGGATCTGTGTAGGTCAGGGTCGACATTATTGGGTTAGGGTTGACATTTGTGGGTCAAGGTTGACCTTTTTCATAAGATGAAATCGGAACGAAAAATGATTTCTGGGTTTTGTTTGTCTCTGCGTTTCGGTTTGGTATCAACTGTCAATTTTTTCCAAAAACTGTCTACAGACCTCAGAAAATAACATTCTTTGATCTGCAATATTTCAAGGTTAGTGCATTTTTCCCATCTCTTCAATTACTGTTATATATCATTTCTATACATATAATTAACAGAATTTAAGGTATTTCCTTTGTCATTCTCCTCTCCAAATAGTTTATTCATTTGTGCATTAACCCTTCTCTTGGGTTGATCAACTTGGATCTCCCATTTGTGCATTTGAGGGTAAAGAGGAACATCTTATCTTCTCCTTAATCACAATTTCAACACTTAATCAACTCAATTCCATTAAGGTTAATACAATCTAGGTAATTCAAAGAACAATTTACATCCCCCATTTTCATATCTTACATTTTAGTAACATAATCAATTCTTAACAAACAAAACAAAC
>MU227179.1:1902067-1918895 GCA_018584345.1 Thuja plicata
GGAAGAAGATGGATGGAGAGATCACCAAAAGGGCACTTTTTGGCTTGAATCCTTCAATGGCCTCCAATGGATCTCCTTCATGCAAATGAATACTTGAGAATGATGGATGCTTGCTTCAAATCTTGCTCAATTGCTTACTTTGACTTCACTTCATAAGAATGCTTGATGCTTGATTAGAAGACTTTGTTAGAGTAGTCATAGTATTGCTAATAATTAAATCATTTAATTATTAGTCTATTTTCTCTATGCTTAAGTTATACTTAGGCAAATTTCTAATTCTTTAGGGTTTTCCCCTTTAGGGTTTCGGTATCCTTTTATAAGGACTCACCGCTTTGTATTTCATTATCGAGATTGTATTGTATTCATTATTTGATAATATAGAAGCTTTTTTCTATCAACATGGATATCTCATCTCTGGCTTTTTGGCCGCCATAGCTTTCTCTTCTTCTATTTGTTTATTGCTTCTTTATGTGACAGTCTTGCATGCAGGTGTTCTTGGGTGGATTTGTTTTCCTCAAATCTAACATGGTATCAGATCTCTCCTACTGCTGGCTGTTCTTGTTTTGTTGAAGCATACCAGACACAGAGGTTTTCAGAGGTTTTTGTTGTTGAAGTCTGATATGTGTTTTTGCCTTCCGGGAGTCATATCTGGCTCATCCGGACTCCATTTTTGGCAAACCAGATATCATCGGAAAGCTAGTTCAGTGAACTATTCAGTTGCAAAGGTATTTTTTCCAGATTCTGCTCCAGGTTTTCTCTCCTCCAAGTTTGGAAGTTTATGCACTCTGGTGGATTGCTTGGGTCTACAGGTCCTGGGATCTCTTCTTCTGATACTCTAGCTCACTCTTCTTTCTGACTTCTGAGCTTGTATGCTTCTTCTAATGCATCTTTTTTTTATAAACACACTAAGATAAAGTGCCTACTTCTGTATATCTGGGATTTCGAGCACCTTGTATGGTTTTTGTACTCGCACTCTGTTATAAAGTGCCATTGGGGGTTATGATGCTTATGCCATTTTAGGCGCATCCACCTTTGTCAAGTGAGCATACCTTCCATGACATTAGCCCATGCTGTGTGTCGGTGACACTTCCCTTTATCCTGTGTTTGTACTTCTGTTGCACTGTTGGTGTTCCTTGTTCTTTCTTCTGCAGATATTTCTGGCATTGCATTTTAGTGTTCCTGTCACCTCTCCCGGTTCAACATTATGGGGGGGTTCACCTATTGGTTCTATTGCTTCCTGGTTCGATTGATTAGCTCTTCAGACTTTGTCTTCTCTACCTGGTCATGCACTTCAGTGGGGGTTCCAGCAGTCTCTTCTGACAGAGTTTTCAGCTACATGCTTTGGAGATTCTTCTTACTCTTTCTTGTTCCTCTCTCTGGGACTTTCCCTAGATTGAAGGCTTAGTTTCCTTCATCTAGTTTATTTCTTGTTTTGGGTACCTGATCAGGCCTTGTTGTCGGGACCCATCTTTCCTGCTTTCTGCAGTAGTCTTTAGCTGTTTTGCTTCTCCCTAAGTTACACTTAAGGGGGGGTGTTAGAGTAGTCATAGTATTGCTAATAATTAAATCATTTAATTATTAGTATATTTTCTCTATGCTTAAGTTATACTTAGGCAGCTTTCTAATTCTTTAGGTTTTTCCCCTTTAGGGTTTTGGTATCCTTTTATAAGGACTCACCACTTTGTATTTCATTATCGAGATTGTATTGTATTCATTAGTTGATAATATAGAAGCTTTTTTCTGTCAACATGGATATCTCCTCTCTGGCTTTTTGGCTACCATAGCTTTCTCTTCTTCTGTCTATTTCTTGCTTCTTCATGTGATAGTCTTGCATGCAGGTGTTCTTGGGTGGATTTGTTTTCCTCAAATCTAACAGACTTTAATTGCTTGATCATGGTTTTTCAATGCTTAGAGAAAATGAGAGAGAAAGCTCCCTTTTATATGAAACTAGGGCACAATCTTCTAAGGAGGCCTACATAGGATAATTAAATCATCATTTAAGCCTTTACCCCTAGGAGAGGACCTATATTAAATATAATTTAGGAATCAACCAATTCGAAACCCGAAACAATCAACCCGGAAGCGGGACTAAACTTTTTGTGAAGAGTGACATCCTGGAAACCAAAAGTTCCCAAGATTTGGACCTTGGGACAAGGTCGAGGTCGGCCCTATCCTAGGATAGGGTCAAGGTTGACCCTGTCCTAGGAGGTTAACCCTATCCTCAGATCCCAGGATCACAGGTCAGAGATCCATAACGCAGAATTTAGGTCAGGAAGTGGAGGTTAGAAAGGCAAGTCAGGGGGGAAGCCATGTCAAGATCAGGAACCCATTTAGAGGTGCTTGTCATGACCCCAAACCACTCACTCAGAAGGCTAAAATAGTCTCCTATGGAAGTGCTTCCATTTTCTGACTGTACAGGTACAAAAGACACCAGACACACAAAGTGAAATGCTGCAGGAATCAAATCTTAAGGAAAACACTGAAGAAATTCAGAAGGATGAATAGAAAGAAGAAGAGAAACCCATAGAAGAAGTAAAGGTAGAAGAAATTGTTGCTAGTACACATACCGAATCACCAGATGTAACCAAGGCATCACATTCCAAATTCTCTACTAGAGAGAGCAGATTGATTGAGAAAAAGAAGAGAAAATAGAGGAAACAAGTGATTGACTTGAGCAAGCCAATCATCATATTGAAGGGAGACCCAAATATGATGAAGCCCAAAGAATTGCATATTTATGCAAATATTGTAGCTCAAAAGGTTGAGTAGGACAAGTTGTTGGAAAATAAGAAAAAGGTAGACATCCTAGAAGATGTAATGGAGGTTTTCTAGGAAATTATTCCTCAAGTCACAATTGATGAATTTGAACCCGTGCTAGACATAGTTGGAAATTCAGTCCAATAGATCAAAGGACCAAACAAGGACATGACCGAATACATGTTAAAGATTCACAAGGATTTTATGGAGAAGAAGTTGATGGAAGATTTATTGAAAGACACTAATGTTGACAAGGTAACTCTTTCTGAGTTATGTACAGATATTGAGAACAAGCTCACATCCATCATAGAATTAATTCAAAAAATTTATATTCTTTCAAACCTTACTGGTGAAATCAAGAAGAAAGAAGCAGATATTGAAAAAGAGCTAATTGATTAGCTTAAGCAGTTAACTACTGAGCCTAGAGCATTCCAGACTTACTACTCAAAAATTCAAGAACTCGTGGGAGTTCAACTTTCATTGAGACGGGAAGAAGATAAGCTTATATTTGAGGTTCTTGAATTGCAAGAATTATTGATTCCCCATATCCAATCAATGCAGATACACCTGAAGAAATCCAAGGATTTAGTTGATTATCCAGATGTTAGCTCACTAGACAGTATTGTTAGCTTAGCAGTAGATATTACCGAGCATGTTATTATACTTTAGAATCTCTGAGACATGTGGGAGACCGTATATTCATGGATGCAATAGAGGTATAAACATCTTTTTGAGAATTAAGTTTTACTTTTGGCATTTTTTGTCAAAAAGAGGGATAGTTACTATGTATATGTATATGTATATGTATATGTATATGTATTCATAGTCAAAAACACAAAAAAAGCATATATGTAGAAAAATAAAGGAGAGATATGTATAGAGTGTAACATTCGAGGGGGAGTTACAAATTTTGATGACTTTGAAAGTTTTTGTCAGAAATTCCCAGCTAATGCCAAAGGGGGAGATTGTTATCTATATAAGATATACTTTGTTGTCATTAGTTTATGTCAAAGTCATCAATTCCAGAAGAACCAGTCGATGAAAGGAGTTAGTCATATATTTGACTAGTCATAAATTTACACCGAGCCAGTCAGTGAAGTCATATATATAAGAGAAGTTGGTATAAGTGCAAAAGAGTTAAAGACTGAGTACTGAGTGTCTAAACTTACCGAGTGTTATAGTACACCAAATGCAATGAAGGACACTAAGTGGATAATCACCAAGTAGTGAATTTCTTATAACCGAGTTGAAGGAGTTACTCAACCAAGTTAGACAGCGAGTCACAAACGCAATAAGATCACATTTAATACTTTGTCACTGCATTAATTACATTACTACAAGCATTTATAATAGTTTTTTACATAATCTACGATTCAAATAAATCAGAGTGAAGATCTAAGGCATAGATTAAGCAGTAAAAGAAATGTTTCTAGTACCAAGAAAAACAACAAGCACCGAGGTAAAAGTGACATGGTCACCAGGTGGAAAAGAAGATCTAAAGGTTAAGAAATTTTTTTAGCAACCTAACACATAAGATTAAGAGGCATAAACTCTTATATAAATGCATGATTTACAGAGAAAAATATGATACAGAGGAAGCTGATATTGCTGAAGAAAGTTGTTAAGAGTTATTGTTATTGCTGAGAAAGTTAAAGGAGTTATTTGAAGAACAAAGAGCAGAGAAGAGAATATCGAGCAACAATTCAGCTACAATAGAGAAAATCTGAGTAGTGTTAGAATTTGAGATTGAGGTAACACATATCAAATCACATAGAGTTTGAACAACATTTTCATTTGATGCATGTTTAAAGACATTGTTGAGTAATTGATACTAGAGAACTTTAAATCCCAATACTGGGTAGATCTTAACCGATCTTATATTTGTAAAACCTTTAATAGGGTACATCTCTAAGTGTAGATTTTGTAAAAATCCTCTAATCAGGTAGACCTAACAAGTCTTTTTATACTCTTTATTGGGTAAGCTATCAAAATTGCTAAACATTGTAAGCTCTAACCGAGCACCTTTTATACTATAGTTAGTGAAGGTTGTGGGTGTCATCCCCACCACAATTTTGTCCTCTAACCAAGGATTTCTACATAAACAAAATCATGGAGTTATGATTTATATTTTTTATTATTTTGATGTAATGTTTTGTAAGATTTATATTACTTTCATTTCAAAGTTCTGAACTCGATAAACCGAAAGCAACAATATATGGATTTTAGAAAGTTTTAGTTATAAAAGTTTTAGTGTTACTGATTTACCCCTCCCCTCTCAATCCCAACTTTCCATAGTCATTCCAACAGTATTTTGATACCCAGAGCTCAAAGATAATCAAGTAAAATGATTGTTGATCTATCAAATAATCTTGGAGTCAATAATGAAGAAGATGATACATAACCATCTGATAATGAGAATAAGAAACCACAAGTGATGAAGGCATCAAAGGTACAAGACTATCAACAAGATATTTTGTTACACCTACAGAATGGAAGAAATATGAGGTAGAGCCACCAAGAGCCAAAACCTATGTAAGAGGCAGGAAAACATCAAACAAACCAAGAAGAAAGTTGAAACTGCAAGAGGAGAGTGAGAGTGAATCTGAGGATCTCAATCAATTCAAAGTTGTAAAAAATTGACCCCGAGCACCAAGAAGTCAAGATGAATCTCTTGATACACTAAAGAAGAATGACAGATTTGCAGGGACGAACTATACAAAGTATAATACACAGAGTGATGAAGATAAGGTAAAAATCAAAGATGCAATTATCTTTACATTACACAAGTTTAGATACACACTTATTGAAGTCATCAATCATCTACCTATTGAGTTATATAACAAGTGATGCAAGATGGAAATATGCAATGAATTTTGAAAAGCAAATGAGGGAAAGATCTCTAGTATTAATTGTACCCGAGTTATCTTTACCTGAAATAAATGAAACATTGAAGAAGTACTCTAAATGTTTTCTTGTCAAGGGAAGATCTCTAAGGATTATGGTCAGAGACTTGGAGATAGTACAGAAAGAAACTAATGATAAATGGCAAAAATTTTAAAATTGAGGCAACTAAGTCAAGAGAAAAGCAATTAATTGATGATACAGCTGATGAAACTGTTAAAGAAGGTCAAAGTAAGATTGATCCTATTGATTTAAAACTTGATAATGATGAAATAATTATTGATGAAATCATTGATAAAGATCCAGTAGAAGATATATCACAAGATGAAGATGTCATGGGCACCGAAGAAAAGGAGACAGAATCCGTGGACATAAATGATAATGATAATGTTACAATCATTAATCCAGTATTACAACAAGTGTAAGATTACTCCAAAATTTGTGAAGGTATATCTAAAGTTGCTATGGATACATAGCAGAAGACCACCGAACAAAAGGAGGAGATAGAACAAGAAAAAACTAAGGAGCCTAAGGAAATTGAGACCACCATAGAACAAAACATTGAGTCAGTTCCTTCTACTGAGATCGCAAGACAATAACAAGTACAAGAAAAGGAGAAGCCCCAAGAGCACGAAGAAGGGAAAATAGAGGAGAAACAAGAAGACAAAATAGATGAAAACAAGAAGAAGATAAGACAAAGGAGAAACAAGAAAAGATGTAAGAAGACAAGCAAGAAGAAAATAGAGAAGAAGGTACTTCAACCAAAACTATATCTAATGCATTGAAGGCATCACGCTCCCTGAAATTTTCTATTGGTAAGAGTATTTTGGTTGAGAAGAAGAAATCAAAGAAGAGAAAGAAAGTTGACTTGATTCAACCGATTATAGTACCTAATTTAGACATCTCTACACTTAAACCAAAAGGATTGTCTGAATATGGAGACTTACTGATGAAGAAAGTGGTACAAGACAAATTATTGGAAAAGAAATGGAAGACCAATGTACTAGAAAGTGTTAAGGATATATTACAAGAGATTATCCCTGATGCTGATAGAAATGAAAAGGGAAGTATAGTTAGTCAAGTGTAAGAGCTAGTGAAATAAATAAATAAAAAAGGAAAGGACACACCGAGTATATGATGAAAGTTCATGAGAAGAAAATGGAACACCAAATCATTGAACATATTCTAAATAATGTTGCATTGGACAAGGTATCACTTTCTGAGGTATGCACGGATATAGAGACTAAGTTGAATGATATTCTCTCATTATTTAAAATGTTTTTTTTAATATCACTATTTACTGAGGAAGTCAGAAAAAAATATGAGTCTGTAGAGAAAGAGTTGACCGAGCAGCTAAAGAATGTAACAACCAAGCTTGGATCACTGCAAGCATATTACCCGAGGATAAAATTTTTGATGGGAATACAACATGAAATTAGAAGAGAAGAGAAAAATATAAGGATGGAACTCCTTGAGCTACAAGATATTCTGATTCCCCACATTGAATCAATGCAAAATCATTTACAGAAGGCCAAAGATTTGGTCAATACTCTAGATGTTAGTTCCTTGGACAACATGATTGGATTGGAAGTTGATAATTGTGCACAAATTGTAGTGCTACAAGCCCTAAAGGAAACATGGGAGACATCCCTAGTAGATCCCCAGTAATGGTATAAACACATTTTTATAAGATATATCCAGCTGAGCCAAGTAAGTAATTTTGTTTTTGGCATATTTATCAAAAAAGGGGGATATATATGTAAAAAGGGAGATATATATGTATATGTATAAGAGGAGATATATTATATAGGAAGTATTATAAAAAGGGAAAGTTACATTAAATTTTGATGACTTTGAGTTTTTGTCAAAGATGTCAAACTAATGCCAAAGGGGGAGATTGATACTCCTAAGAGTTATTTTATTGTCATTAGTTTTGTCAAATTCATATTGACTAAGTAAGTTAGTCGGTGAAAGGATAAAGGAGATATAAGAGTTAGTCAGTAAAGCATATCGAGTAGTTGGTAAAGACAGTCAGTAAAGCAAAGAGAGTTAGTCACTGAGAAAAGGAAAGCACCGAGCAATGCATGATAGTTACCGAGCTGAGAGTTTATGTTACCGAGTCATGAAGTTAGTTACCAAGCAAGGAACGGTTATTGAAAACATGGATCATATCAACATTTAATGAAAAGCCACAATAATCTAACAAATTCCAAAGATGAAGAAGAAGTTAGTTACAAGATCTATGATCAAGAAAAATCAAGGTAATAATCTATGGTAAAGATTAAGCGACAAAAGTTATGATGTTACCTCCAAGAAAAGTTCAAGTTCTAAGGTAATGGTTACATGGTTCACCGAGTACCAAATACATTAAATCTAATCTTAAGGATGATCTGGTAGTTGAGAGTAAAGGAAGGAAAACCTAATCAATAAGATTAAGAGGCAAAACATTTTCTATATTAAGGATGAATTTGAATGGGAAAGTGTTGTTTTTGAGTTGAGAAAAGTCAAAGTGTGGATGAGCAACACTGAGTATAGAGCAGTTACAATAGAACAAAGAAGTCAAATGAGTTTTATGTTACCGAGTGCATTATGAGGTAAAGAAATCATTGAGCATAGAGAGTCTAAATAGCATGTGTTGATGCATTTTCACAGACATTTTTTATTGATTTTATAGCGTGAAGAAGTGTGTAAATCCCATTATTGGGTAGACCCTTATAGGTCCCATTTTGTAAATCATTTAACAGGGTACATCTCTTAGATTAGAGATTGTAAAATCCTTTATCAAGGTAGATTGTATAAGTATTTTTGTACTCCTAATAGGGTAAGCTATTAGAAGTAGATAAATATTGTAGCTCTAACCGAGCAATCTTTTTACTGCAGTAGTGAAGGATTGTGGGTGTCATCCCCATCGTAGTTTTTTCCTCTAAACAAGGATTTTTGCGTGACCGAAAATCATGGTGTTATGTGCTATGTTTTCAAGCTTTGATTTATCTATTTCCTAATTTTTATCTGCAATGTATTCAGTTCGGTAAATGATTCAGTTTATATGTTAAAATTTTTTGAAGCATTGATTCACCCCTCTCCTCTTAGTACTTAACTTTCCATACTAAATCCAACAATAATGTACATAACTAACTATTGTGTGCGTTATTTTTTGGTTCCTGCACCTGCAACACAACACTTTAATAAGTCATTGCATTAGTGAAAAACAAGGGTTAGCAATCATATCAATTACTAAAATCAACCTATTGCTTCCTATCTAGGAGTATGAAAAATGTTATAATTGCCCTCAAATTATGCATTTTCCAGTGACACATACAATCCTAGAATGAAAGATTCAAATGAAACCAATCTACATGCTCAAGAAATATGCATTTTAAGCTCTAAAAATGAAGATTATAATAATGCATAACATGAAAGCTACAATGCAATGTAAATTTCTAATAATATGAACAACATAACAATGATTTCAACAATACAAAATTAGGGGCCCATTGAACTTAAAACTCATTCAATTTATAGAAGAAATTAGGAGTGAGAGGAGAGATAGGGTCATTAAATGCATGTGTAAGAACATTAATGAGGGATAGCATTTATGAGGCATGGTGAGGGTATATGCATAAATGATGCATTTATGAGAGCATTAATGAAGCATGGTGAGGGTGTAGGTCCAAGCTTGAGAAAGTGGACTTTGAGGGAAGGGGAGCTTGAGAATGTGGACATTTTGAAATGAGTTGAATTCCTAATCAAGAGTTTAGAATGTGACATCATTATGAAGTGGGTTAATATGGGATTAAGATTAGAATTAGGCTTAGCATGGGTGAAGAGGTTGATATTAGTTCAAACCCAGGAGTTAAGGTGGTTGAGATAGGTTAGGTTAGGTGTTAAGGGGAATATTAATGAAATAAATTACATAATTAATATATTCATTCAATAATAGGGGAAATTAATTATTTAATCTTTTGTTTTCTTTTGATAATTAATTAGGACTTTATCCAATTAATTTGATTAATTAGCTAGGGGATTGGCTTTTGCAAGTGATGAGGTGTAATTAGGATTTTATTTAATTCCTTTTAATTAATTACCTTGGCCATGTTTTTGATTTATTTTGATAGAATTAAATTGATTTGATTTGATTGGCTAAGGCAATTAATGTAATTTAGTGATTAAATCACTTAGGAGATTAAATTGATTTGAAAGAATTATGCCAGTAATTTGAAGAATTGTTTTGACATAATTAGGGGTATGATCACACTTAGGAAAAATAAAGTTTATGGTCAGAGAAGACCAAATTAGGGTGGTTACATTTGCCCCTCTTTGAATTGATGTGTGAGCAGTGCATTGATTCAAAGAAAGTTTTCGATGTTGACTTCAGAAAGCTTGAGAATTTCGCTCATGATCGAACGAAATACCTGATGAGATCAGTCTCGCACTTGATTGAACTAAACTAATAGAATTGACTTTGAACTTGATTGAACAAAGGTCAATAAGCAAATATCTTAAAGATACCAATTCTGAACTTGGTTGTAGTCCAGAAATTTATAATACCGACTTCGAACTTGATCGAACAAAGGTCAGTACAAAGCTGCTAGGAGCTTTTACTAACAATCTAAGAAAAAGTAGACATAGGATATCCATCTTGTGAGAACTGAAACCTTCAATCCAACAGTCCCAACTTAGTCAAGGAACTGTCATGCCCTTAGTTTTTTGATAACAAAGTCATTTTAATGCTATTTTAAGAAAGAATTTGACTGATTTTAGTGTGATCATGTCCCCTCGGGAATAAAATCGAAGGAAAGAATAAAATCCCTTTGTTGAATTGATGTATCACTTGCATGGGTTGGTTAGATCAAGAGAGAATTGATTAGAAGAAGTGAAGAAATGAAGGTGTGTTTAGATAAAACAATGGTACCAAGTTAATCATGTGAAAATGTGAGTTTTGAGTCTAATTAAATGACATCTGACCAAGATTTTTAATGAATAATGTGCAATTTGATGATATAGAACCCATAAAACTGATTGTGTAAAGCTTGTGAATCATTTTTGGAACATATGGAGCAATTCTACATTTTTAGGAGATGTAGTAAAAATTTTACTACATTGTTTAGAACAAAGTCGGTGCGTTCAATTTCATTCCCAATTGGTCAAAAAGAGAACAAAATGAGTTTCAATTGTTTGGGAGGAGTTTTAGAGCTCCTAAATATCTCAAAAAGGCAAATATATAAGCCCAAATGTACTTTTTACTCACTCATTTTCACTTTTCACCTTAGTAATTCAGAGAGCTCTGCAGAGAAGATGGTTGTCCCTATGGAGAAGCATCATTTTGAGCTCGGCCATCGACATCAACGTCCAGCTGACTACCCACCTCTGGTAAGTACCCGAAAACCTAGCTTTTGAAATTTTAATTTTTTATTTTCATGCATTTTGGTGCAAGTTATAGGCATTTAAATTTTGCATCACATCCCATATTTGGTGTCACATCCTGTCAATCCCGTGTCGCTTCTAGTTTTGCCCCAAATTCCTACATCACTTCCGGTAAATCCAGGGTCGCACCCCGTTTTAGATTTTTTAGTCGCATGTTGTAGGTTTGTTAATGTTTTGCAATATTTTGCACCTTGTAAAAATTGGGTCGCACGTAGCATCCTGTGAAAATAGGGTCACATCCTGGATGCCCCATCACAACCCAAAAATTGGGATCACATCCTGTAAATAGGATCGCACCCCGTAAAAATAGAGTTACATCCAGTTGTTAACCTATTGAGCTGTCTAGTTTGCCTATTTTTGTCTGTCTGATGACCAAAATACTTAACTGATAGGGTTTCTGCTTAGTTGCCTTAGCTAAATTGTTGATTTGGGATGTTTGTGTAATTGTTATCTATGAATAGGTTCCATTTGAGGTGGTTTCCTTCCCTAGTCCATATCCTGGTCACGTTCTTGCTTTAGCGCGAGCATTGATGGGTGACGAGGCTGAGTTAGTTTCCCGTGTAGGTTTATATTCTTTGAGAGATATACCTGACATATAGGTAAATCGAGGGTTGTTGACTCCTCTAGCTAAGAGATGGCATCCAAAGCACAACACCTTCCATCTCCCCACTGGAGAGATGACAGTCACACCAGAGGATGTGTGGCGGATACTTAGAGTTTCGATGATAGGATATGAGGTTCATTTTGATTCTACTTCTGCCACATCGATTGCTACTGCACGACGCTTCTTTGGAGATGATACAATCACTCGCTGATACCTTTCATGGGATTACATGTGCGATCATTATGATCATTTGCCTATATATTTAGCTAGTTTTATTGGAGGTATCTTGATGTCAGACCATGGACAGCACAGATTTATGGTGGGCTATGTCAATATGCTTGAGCACATAGTAGTTGTGAGATGGAGATTTGCATGGGGAAATTGTACACTGGCTCATGTGTACCGAGAGTTACACAAGATAGTGTATCATTATTCATGGAGCATGACTGTGCCTATCCTGGTTCTTCAGATCTGGGCCTAGGAGCACATTCCAGTGACACTACCGATAGTTGACAGGCAGTGGGTAGCAGAGTAGCCTTATGTGTATATGTACTCTGGTTGGATAATGCAGCCCCATATGGGCAAGGTGGAGTATTGGCGCCGTCTATTGGATGATATTATTGGAGTAGTATGGCGACCATACCTTGATTGTGAGGAGTGGTTATCTGACAAGCGCCAGATGCCTTAATTTTTCTAGAGCAGGCATCTGATTGGGCGTACTAGATACGTCATTGAGTGAATTTTTGGTGATCCATATTTTGAGGCAGTATGGCTGAGTACAGGGAAAATGCCAAGATCTAACTATGTATGCACAGATACGAGATGAGATGCCACTCTAGGGATGCAAGTTGGGTTATGAGACTACACAGAGAGCCACTGCAGAGATGGTAGCAGTACCGTGGGATCTGCGGCCTGACATAGCCGATGTTGGATGCTTAGTGGGATACCTTTCTAAGATGAGACAGTATCTTGTGCCACATTTTACTGATCCAGTGGAGGTGATTCCTTGGATTGAGGATCCATTGGATTATGATCCCACTGAGGACTGGCTAGTATGAGGTCAAGGAGGAGACCAGAGGGATAGAGGAGCTATGGGGAGGGATGGAGGTAGAGATGGAGGGAGACATGGGAGACATGCACCCCCAGATAGGGGACATGATCCTGATGATGGGGACGATGTAGATGATAGAGGTGGAGGGGCTATGGGTGGTACTAGAGATGTGGCTAGCGGTAGTGGGAGTGGCAGGAAAAATTGGTTCAGGTTTGTTGCTCCTCAGAGGGATCCAAGTCCTTTGTTGAATAGGGATCAGTAGAGGCAGAGACAACAGTAGCAGGATAGGCCATAAGATAGGCCACAGGATAGACCCTCGGGGAAGGAGACAGGCAGGGGCTCAAACTGAGATGGAGATGTGCTATCACAGTGTGAGCATGAGCGAGAGCATCTCAGAGCCAGGATCACCACTTTAGAGGCTCTTCTAGCAAATCAAGAGAGATAGCTTTAGTAGGTTAGAGAAGAGAGACACACACAGATTGAGCGCTTGAGATCTAAGAGAGATACACAGGCTTTCACGATGGTGCACCAGGGACAGAGAGCCACATATTATTATGCTTTATATCATGTTGCAGTGCCAGAGGGTTAGAGAGCACCTTCGTATTCACAGATTTCTTAGTAGTCTGAGGGGGCCATGCCTTCTCTAGCACCATTTGTACCACCTCCTCTAGCTCAGGGAGAGGGAGAGAGCCAGACATGATGTATCATATTTCATCATATTTTTTAAATTACCTAGTATATCTTGATCCTTCTAAGATCATTATTTTGTACCATGATGTTTATACATGTATATCTAATTCATTTTGATACTTTGATACTCTTTTTGTGGACAATTCCACATTTTTTATTTGTGCCATATCTAATTATATCTTAGATAGCTATTCATGATCTTTATATGTTCCTCGATTCTCATGCTTTTGATAGATGTTCTATATTTTTTATGCACACGTGATTATGTTTATCTTAGTCTCCTGATGAGTTAGATTAGATTTGGGATGACATCATTTAATCTCATTAGATTTATTACTGATATGAATGTGTTTTAAATGATACTAAGTGAATATGCAAATGAATGTTTTTGAGATTTTTCTTCATGCAAATACATGTATGGATGCACTTAGGATGTAAAATTAAATGCAATGCTTGAATTCCTTGTTTTTTTTTTCTTTTTCTCTTTCTCATGTATGAATACAGAATGTATGTCATGGATATGTAATGACATTGATATCAGTAATATTTGATGTATGTAATTAACTTGGTTTTGAAATGAAGCAATAATTTATTTTAAGCTCAAGTCCTTTTTATGTTGTTCTCTTTAAAATGAATCATGCAATCTCTAAATGCATCTATATGCATACTCTTAGGACTATCACTGATTTGTATACATTGTAGCATTTTATCATCATTGGGCACTTGTTGTAACAAACATCACCTGATAGTACAACTATCACTAATACCTACTGGTATCATGAAAGTATGAATACTATGTGTATTGGATGCAATGTTGGAAATAAACTTAGGCATCAATGCATAGAAGCCAGGACGATAATTTAGTTATCTCCTTTTAATGTCTAGGTTCAGGTTTTGTTCAAGTGTAATGTAAGATATGCGACCCATAATGACCTTGAAAATTCATATCCTTGGGTACATCATGTAGAGTACACCGTAGTGAGAATATTATTTAGAAAACAGACAAGAAAATTGTTTCAACCTCACCGTAGTTTACACATAACAAAGATCGAGATATATGCGGCTATCCACTCATGTTGGCAGCTTTTACCATAAACATCAAAGTTAGGTGAAATGTATAAGATCATTTGGAATAATCACCATGTGTAGAAAACCAAGAAAACATTATGCCCCCTGTCCTTGCGAATCTTGGTCTTTGAATAGACATCACAGAGTAACTCGGAAGACATAACAATCACTAATTGAGAATCAATCAAAGAAAACTTATAATCGCTTACATGCCCCCCAGTATGAAACATCATGGGGACATAAAAGAATTATAATCAAATCAAACAATGTGTTTAACTAGCATTGAGAAATACTATTGATTCATTTTTCAAGTGCAGTAGAAATTCATCAATCAGAATTTGAAATGTAAGCAATATGTTTCATGTCTAAGTATATGTGAGATTAATTGTGTCAGTAATTACAATCCATGTAGTATTTAGAAACATTATTTAAAGTGTTTGAGAAACACTAGTTCATTTTAAGTTCTTGGATTTCAAGTGTTTGAGAAACACTAGTTTGATGTCGGTTACTATTTGGAGAGGAGAACCATCCTAGACAAGATGCTTAGGACAACCTAGCAGATGCGTACTGACCATGCGAGCAAAGGTGCCCCCAATGCAGAATAACTATTCCTAAGACGCAAATGCGGACAAATCCCAAGCAAGGATAGGACATTTATAAGGAATTAGAGTCACCAAACAACATAGGTGCAAGTATGAAGTTTTAGTGTCATCAGTGTATTAATAGATAGAGCATAGAGTTCAAATGACACCTGTTTGCCAGGTTTTCACCACTCCAAAAAACTTTTGATTTTTGCTACCAAGATGCCTGTTTGCCAGGCTTTCATCAATGCACTTTTTCTCTTTTTCAATTTTTTTGCTATTTTTTCTTTTTATGTTTTTGTAGTATCAAGGCGCCTATTTGCCAGGTTTTCACCAAGGATACCTTTTTTCAGGACTTTTTCCACTGCTTTTGAATTTCTTCAGGATCAATTTTTTATTTTTTATTTTTTTTTTACAGAGCATGTATCTAATTGGACGTACTAGATACGTCGTTGAGCAATTTTTTGGTGACCCGTGTTTTGAGGTAGTATGGCCGAGAACAGGGCAGATCCCAGGATCTTAATGTGTATGCATGGATACAAGATGAGATGCCACTCTAGGGATGGCAGTTGGGTTATGAGACTGAATAGAGAGTCATTGCAGAGATGGTAGCAGTATCGTGGGATCTGCGGCCTGATGTAGTCGATGTTGGATGCTCAGCAGGATACCTTGCTAATATGAGACAGTATCCTATGCCACATTTTACTGATCCAGGGGAGGTGATTCCTCAAATTGAGGATCATTGGATTATGATCTCACTGAGGACCGACCAGTTAGAGGTCAAGGAGGATCCCAGAGGGACAGAGGAGCTATGGGGAGGGATGGAGGCAGAGATGGAGGGATACATGGGAGACATGCACCCCCGAACAGGGGATAGGGTCCTGATGATGGGGATGATGCAGATGATAGGGGTGGAGGGGCTGTGGGTGGTACTGGAGAGGCGGCTAGCAGAAGTGGGAGTGGAAGGTAGACTCAGTTTAGATTTGTTTCTCCTTAGAAGGATCCAGGGCCTTTGTTGACTAGGGATCAGCAAAGACAATAGCAGTAGGATAGGCCACAAGATAGACCCTCAGGGCAGGAGACAAGTAGGGGCTCAGGGTGAGATGGAGATGCACTATCACAGTGTAGGCATGAGAAAGAGAATCTTAGAGACAAGATCACCACTTTAGAAGCTCTTCTAACAGACCAAGAGAGATAGCTTGAGAAGGTTAGAGCAGAGAGAGACACACAGGTTGAGCGCTTGAGATCTTAGAGAGACACATAGGCTCACACAGCGGTGCACCAGGGATAGAGAGCCACATATTATTATGCTCTATATCATGTTGCAGTGCCAGAAGGTCAGAGAGCACCTTCGTATTTAGGGATTACTCAGCAGTCTGAGGGGGCCATGCCTCCTCCAGCACTATTTGTACCACCTCCTCCAGCTCAAGGAGAGGGAGAGAGCTAGACATGATGTATCATATTTCATCATATTTTTGAGATTACCTTGTATATCTTGATCCTTCTAAGATAATTCTTTTGTACCATGATATTTATACATGTATATATTGGAGATTTGTTTTTGTTCAGTTGATTGATTGTATGTTTGTCATTGATGACAACATATAATACACAGTAGTAATTCTATATGTGGGTGCCAGCAAGAAGTTGAGTCCACTTTTTGGGCAAAAAGTGGAAGTGTTTTCCCTGATTTTCAAGTTGTCTATCAATTGATGTCAAAATTTGAGGCACTTAGAGATTGAATATCAAAAA
>MU227179.1:1933292-1965377 GCA_018584345.1 Thuja plicata
GATACATAGGAATTAAAATAAGAAACATTCTCAGTGTTGCAATGAAGACAGAGCCAAAAGCCCAAAACATATAATACATAGAGAAAGTTGATACAGATCTTGAGGGTTTCCATACTAAACGCACTACTCACAAGAGGGTTTTTCTTCATTATTTCTTGCCTGGCCATAGAGCTCTCCTTAGATGCCTTTTGCCGCAAAGATGCCTGGTCTACCTAGTTAAACCAAAGGCGAGGAGGGGCCTGCCTAGTGCCATAGTAGGGCTTTCGATTATTGCTCACTATGAACTTAATCACTATGAAGAATGACTTCATTCCATTTCATTGGCTATTTGACATTGATCGGCCTGGCATTCATTCGTTCATTGGCCAGGAGCACTATCATTCTGAGATGTTGAGATCTCCTCGTCCAACATACAAATTACCCACGGCTCCCTCTCGGTGCTATTGAAGATAGAAATGACCAACAGTTTCTTTTTTTTTTTCTTATATCCCATTAATGTCGCAATTGCGACGTTGTTGGGTTATAATTGAAAAAAAAAAGCCAAAACCACATAACATTTGCCCGCCGTCACAAATTGTTGTCGCAATTTCACCCCAAATCTATTAGTGAAAAAAGACATTAAAACATTATGATCTCAACATCCTCCTGATTCACCAACCCTTCACGCCTATTTTTTGAACCATTTTGTTGCCTCTTCCCTTGAGAAGTTGGGAATGGCATTATCATCCTTTCCTGGTCTAGATATGGTTGGGCTGTCATCCTGTGAGCTTCCCCCTCCGCACATGCCCTCTATTTTCAGTGCCTTCTTACCAGTTTGATGGCGTATTGGCTGCCCTAGTGTTGTAACACTCTTGCACGGAGTTGATTTCATGAAGCTCCTTCGCTCACTCTTCCACACCTTCTCCTGTAGAAATGCAATGATTTTCTTCCAGGCCTTGTCTACCCTTGGTAAGTGAACGCCTTGTAGGTTTGAAGCTAACCATATCACTAATGGCTACACCAAATTGTCCCTGCCTCTAATTATCCTCCACGGCTCGGGTCCCATCTCCAAACCTATACCAAGCACTGCCCTATCAACAATTTCTTCAAAACCCAATAGCCATTAAGAGTCAACACACTCTGCCACAATGTTGCGAACCTCCTCCTTTGTCTCTTCTACCGATAATGTTGGTGCTCTGAAAAGGGAGGCCACATCCAGGTTGAAGTAGCGCCTCAAATAGGAATCCAAATATTCCATTCCAAACATCTACTGCAGACCTTCCACAAATTCACTATCATCAAACATGAAGATATTCCTCAGTCGTCTTGGCATTACCTTTCCTTCGTAGGCTTGCATTTGGCTATCAGACTCCAATGCAAAATTGGCCTCCATTTCTTCACTGCAATCAATTCCACAAGGCTTGCTTGCATTCCCCTATTTTTTTAATTAATCTTGCAAACAATCTGGAAGGCCTACTGCGGGTAGTGTCTATTAACGAGTGCAATAAATTCCATGTGCTGACATGATGTGAGCGCCATCGAGTTTTAAGGCCGATTGATTCTCCCTTGTACTTCCAATAAGGTGGTATAAGTGGGGTGTTTTAATCCTCTTTATTCAAATTCAAGACTCCTCATCTCTTCATAAATTTCAAATTGGGGTCCTAAAGTTGCATTCGCTCCCATGTTAGCAAACTTATCGGCTACCTTGTTTACTTCTCGGTATACATGGGTAACTTTGAAATCCTCAAAGTCTTGTAACAAACATTGTATCTGCTTGATATATTTATTAAGGTGCCAAGCATCCATCTTTCCCTTTGATATTCCATTTATTATTATCTCTGAGTCACCTTCCAGATGGACTCTACGAATTCCCAATTTGATGCCTAAGGCCAAAGCCTCACTGGCCGCTACACATTCAGCCACATTGTTTGTGTCGTCTTTCAGACGTTTGGCCTTAAAGGCCAAAATGTTGCCTTGATGGTCTCTTGCAACACATCTGCATCCAGAGATCTCAGGGTTTCCCCGAGCAGCACCATCAAAGTTGATTTTCACCCATCCTTCCTCTGGTGTTTTCCAAACAACCATTTTTCTTTTCAGAGTTGGATTATCCCTACAAGGCCCATTAGCAAGCTGAACCCAATAAAATATTGTTTCCACAATTAAACATCTATTTAATATCAAATAAAAATCACTAAATTAATTCCTTATAATCTCCACAAAATGAATACAATACTTTAAAAGTAATATAATACTCCATTAAATTTAAACTAAATTAATACTATATTAAATCAAAAATTAAATTAAATAATATTAATTGTGACTATATTACAACAATCATTATAATATAACAACTAATTTAAATAATATTAATTTTGATTTAATAAAAAAAATCTAAATTAAATAGTATTAACTTAATCTAACATAAAAATTAACTGATAACACAAAACCAAATTTTAAACTAATTAAAATCCAATTTAAAAAAAGACGAAATTATAAATAAAAACATTATTAAAAAGTTTTTTTTAAACAAATAAAAAAAACTAAAAAAATTATATATATATATATATATATATATATATATATATATATATATTGGGGGGGTACGTGGACCCCACCCCTCCCTTAATTATCGGCCCCCGCAGCATCCCTTCCCTTAATGGAGGGACCGCAGTCGGCGCCTAAGTCGCGGTCGACAGCGTCGGCTGCCGTGCCGACGGCCTTGGCTGACGCGCCAACAGTGAAGCTCGCATGGCTATGGGTGGTGGGGAGGTGGTGGCCCCCACCTGCCCAATCAAACATAATAAAAAAAATTATATTTTTTTTAAACAATCCAAACAATTTCGGATTTTTTCCAATGAAGTTTGTTTTGTTTTTTTAATTAAATTCTGAAAACGAAATATTAAAAAGGCTTTCATTTTTTTGTCTTTTTCATTTTTTGGCTTTTTCTATCAATTCTGAATTGACTGGTGTATTTTTTTTTATTAACTTTATTTTTCCAGCAAGGTATATTTTCAACCAAATTATTTTTTTTAATAGAAATTTGATTTCTTTTCAAAGGTTAATTTTTCTAAAGCAATATTTTTTCCCTTCTCTATAGTTCCAACTATAGGGCATTTTAATTTTTCATTTTCTAGGAGTTTTAGGAGGAATTTTTCCATGAAATTTGGCCAACATAACAATACCATGCTAAATAATCATTTTCTAAAACAATAAGAAATCTAGGGTTTCAAGAACACCCTTTTTAACAAGAAACTCAAACAACTCCTAATTAAGAAAATTTAATTCAACAAGCGCAATGAAGACACATTTTTAATCAAGAATTGAAACTGCGAAAAGGATCAAACCCTACCTTAGATCCAATGCAAGAAATGGAAGAAGTTTTGCCCTTGAAGAAGATTAAACCTTGAATCCTCCAAGCACACACACAATCACGAATTCACACAAACTTTAATCCAACATGCAACCACAAAAAACCTCAATTCCTCCAAATGCCAAGAACACCCAAAGCTCTCCAAAAATGCTTCAAAAACCTGTTATGACCAAATGAGAAAAGAATTCCCCTAAAGAAAATAAACTTCCCCTAATCATGCAAACCCTAATGACAACACACCAGTTAACCCCTAAAAGGACTCAACTCAAAATTGAAAGTAAATAATAATTATTAATTAAAATATCTATTTACTTGCACAACTCAACTTTGACTTATTAAACCAAGTTGCATTTTGAATCCAAACTCTAATTTCAATAATGAACTTGCACATGTGATTAATTAAATAATAGATTAAATATTTAAAGAAAAATCTTATCCATGCACTCAAATATTTAATTATTTAATAAAGCATAAAAGCATATTTACTCTAATATTTAATTAAATCTTGATATTCAATAATAGCACTTTAATTAACTTTTCAATTAAACATAGGTATTTAATTTAATTTTCAATTAATTAAATACCCTATACTTAATAATTAATTCCAATAATATTCAATTAAATAAATCACATAAATATCAAAGCACTCAACTGAAATCAATAAAATCAACTCAAACACACACAAGGATAGGGATCCACAAATTCACATCAACTAGACAAATCTGGGTAGGGTAGACAAACTGATACTCATCTAATACTTAGGACAATTAGGTTTAGGGTAGGATTTGGACTTGAATACTATCTCCCCTCTCTTACCATTGAGATATAGTGATAGGGCATGCTCACTCCTGCTAATTCAGAGAAGACATAGCCCAGTACCTGCAAACCTGTCATCACCAAGATGAACGTACATGCATATATAATATAGAAAACAATGGTTGAGAATAGGTTATCATGCGGATCTCGCCGAAGAAAGTAACTATGACTTTGTCACATACCATACCAAGCACATCAAACAGTAATGCAAAACATACAAATGATCCATGTGCATATAAATCTAGGGTCAGTATTATTAGAAAACCATAATCCAAATGAAATCCTAACATATATATAAGCATCATAAAGTAACCATAAATCATATGCATACATGAGATATAATACTCTAAGCAATGAATCAATAACATACTGAAATGTGATACATAAATATCCTTAGGATCAACTGAAATAAACCACACATACATAAATATGCCTAAAAGAGTTCGGCATCTGAAAACTGAAAAGCAAACTAAGAGGTGGGTATTACACATGTTGGTGGCTTTTACCATAAACATCTAAGTTAGGTGAAATGTATAGGATCATTTGGAACAATCACCATACGCAGAAAACCAAGAAAATGTTATGCCCCCTATCCTTGCGACTCTTGGTCTTTGAATAGATGTCATGGAGTAACTCAGAAGACATAACAATCACCAATTGAGAATAAATCAAAGAAAAATTATAATCGCTTAGATGCCCCCCCAGTATGAAACATCATGGGAACATAAAAGAATTATAATTAGATCAAACGATGTGTTTAAGTAGTATTCAGAAATACTATTGATTCATTTTTCAAGCGCAGTAGAGATTCATCAATCAGAATTTGAAATGTAAGCAATATGTTTCATGTCTGAGTATATGTGAGATTAACTATGTCAGTAATTGCAATCCAAGTAGTGTTTAGAAACATTGTTTAAATTGTTTGAGAAACACTAGTTCGTTTTAAGTTCCTGGATTTCAAGTGTTTGAGAAACACTAGTTTGATGTCAGTTACTGTTTGGAGAGGTGAACCATCCTAGATAAGATGCTTAGGACAACCTAGTAGACAGGTACTAACCATGCTAGCAAACATACCCCCAGGGCAGAATGACTACTCCTAAGATGCAAATGTAGACAAATCCCAAGCAAGGATAGGAAATTTATGAGGAATTGGAGTCACCAAATAGCACAGGTGCAAGTATGAAGTTTTAGTATTGTCAGTGTATTGATAGATAGAGTACAAAGTTTGAATGACGCCTGTTTGCCAAGTTTTCACCACTCAGCAAAGCTTTTGATTTTTGCTACCAAGATGCTTATTTGTCAAGTTTTCATCAAGGCACTTTTTCTCTTTTTCAATTTTTTTGCTATTTTTGCTTTTTTATGTTTTTGTAGTATCAAGGCATCTGTTTGCCAGGTTTTCATCACGGATACCTTTTTTTTCAGGAATTTTTCCACTGCTTTTGAATTTTTTGAAGATCATTTTTATGATTTTTTTTTTTGTATTTTCTTATATTTTCACTACATAGGCTTTGCTAGCCAGACATCAAGTGTAGAACCACTTCAAATGTAGAGTATTAATGGGATCAAGAAGAACATCTCCCTCAGGTGTGCTCTAGTCCCAAAAGTTGCAGTAATTGCATAAGGTCTCAGCCAGTTTGGTTTAAACTTTCCTTTTTGTTCTTTGTTAGGCTAGTTCTTAGGATTCTCTTTCAGGATAAGATCCCCCACTTGAAATTGTCATGGTTTGACCTTTTTATTGTACCCTCATGACATGTGTGTTTGGTACACTTTTAGATGATTGAACACCTATTTCCTGCGCTCATCAAGTAAGTCCAAAGAATTTACCCTATCATTGTGGTATTGTTCGTCAGTAACAAGACCTTGTAAAGATACCTGCAAAGATGGGATTTCAACCTCAATAGGTAACACTGCTTCAGTTCCACAGACTAGGGAAAATGGTGTGCTTCTAATTGGTGTTTTGATGCTTGTTTTGTAGTCCCAAAGTGTCAGATTTAATTATAAATACCAGTCCTTTCCAGACTTACTCACAGTTCTATGTAGGATCTTGAGAATATTCTTGTTAGATGCCTCAGCCTATCCATTTCCTTGAGGATAATAGACTGAGGAACAATGTTGAGTAATGTGAAACTGTGTACAAAGGTATTCGATGTCTTGGTTTTTAAATTGGCCCCCATTGTCTGTAACAATTGAAGAGGGTATCCCATATCTACAGATAATGTAGTTCAAGATTAACATAGCCCCCTGTTTGCCAGTGGCTTTGATTAGCGGCATGACTTCAACCCACTTCGTGTAATACTCAGTGGTCATAATGATGTATTTATGTCCACTTGAAGAATTAGGATATATTTGTCCAACCAAATCAAAGGCCCATTGCTAAAATTGCCAATGTGTTATGAATGGTATGAGTTCTCTAGCAGGAGCATGGAAGAAATTTCCATGTGTTTGGAATTTATGACATGTCTTTGAAAATTAAATAGCATCTTTTTCTATTGTGGGCCAGTAATAGCCTACTCTGAGTAGTTTCTTAGCTAGTGAAAAGTCATTTGAGTATGATCCACATACACCTTCGTGGACTTCTTTTAATGCACGATCTGACTCTTCATATTATAAACACCTAAGAAGTGTATCGTCAAGACCTCATCTATATAAGTTATTAGTAATGAGGACATAACATGATCTTGTCCTAACTGAGGCTCATTTTTCATTTCTGGATAGGTCATCAGGTATAGTTTGGTTATTTAGGTAAGCAATGATTTTAGCATACTGAGATGGGTCTTGGGCGTTCAAAGCACAAATTACTTGGTATTCAGGTGTATCAAAGGCTGGGTAGGATAATTCTTCTACCAAGAAGTCATATCAAAATTGATGTTCCTCCAATTATAACATGGATGCCAATGTAACCATAGCATCTGCAGCTTTATTCTCTATTCTTGGTATTTGTTGAAATGTGATGAAGACAAATTATTTCTTTAGGTCATCAACCAATTTCTTGTAGGGCATCAAATTCTCATCTTTGGTCTGATAATCTCCATTTACTTGATTGATAATGAGCTAGGAGTCACCATACACATGTAACTCTACAATCTTCCACTCCATAGCAAGTTTAAGACCATTTACCAATGCTTCATATTTAGAAATGTTATTTGTGCATGGAAACATCAATTTGTAGGACTTGGGTATTTTGTAGCCTTGAGGAGTTATGAATAGAACCCTTATCCAGAGCCTTGTTGCGTTAAAGAACCATCAAAGTACATCTTCCATGGATACTCAATTAGATGCATAATTGTTTCATCAGGGAACTCAATTCTCAAAGGTTCATCATCTTGGAGTAATTGATCAGCAAGGACTTGTCCTTTAATAGCCCTTCTATCAGAATCAGGACCCACTTTGCTATTCATCATGTTAATGATGTCTTTATTAAGAGGTATTTCAAAGGATCTATCTTTGCAATGAGCCTTACTGTATGTGATAGCATATAATGTATCAATTTTTGTGATGCAAAGACAACTGCTAAGCAAGCTTTTTCAATTATGTTGTAATTGAGTTCATAAGATACTAGTGTTCTGCTGATATAGTAAATTGCTCTTTCCTTTTTAGTTTCATCCTCTTGTGCCAGCAATACTTCTAATGATGTAGTTGTAGCGGAGATATATAGGAGTAATAGCTTACCATGGATGGGTGACATGAGAATAGGAGGAGTAGCCAGGTACTCTTTTAATTCTTTGAATTTAGTTTCACAATGTTCATCCCACTTGAAGGTGACACCTTTATGTAGCAATTTAGTAAAGGATTGTGCTTTATCTGCAAGTTGTGACATAAATCTCCTGATGGACTGGAGTCTTCCTTGTAATGTTCTCATTTGACTAATGTTGCATGGAGGAGTCATTTCTAGTATAGCTTTGACTTTTTCAGGGTCTACTTCAATTCCTTTGGTTGATACAATAAACCCTAGTAACTTTCCTGATTGAACCCCAAAGGCACATTTCTTTGGATTGAGCCTGAGTTGAAATTGCTCCATGTGATCTAATATCTTCCGCAAGTCTTCAATATGAGTAGTCCTTTCTTTTGTTTTAGCTAAGGTATCATCAATGTAATCCTCCATGTTTTTATGCATCATATCATGGAATATCGTAGTCATAGCTCTTTGGTATGTAGCACCTGCATTTTTTAACCCAAACAGCATAACGTTCCAGCAAAAATTTTCCCATGCGCATGTGAATGCGGTCTTCTCTTGATCTTCAGGAGCAATTTTAATCTGGTTATAGCCTAAGAAACCATCCATTAATGAGTACATTTGATATCATGTTGTTAGATCTATGATCATATCAATGTTTGGTAGCAGAAAATCATCTTTAGGACATGTTTTTTTTTAAGTCTCTAAAGTTTGTACAGATCCTGATAGATTTATCTGATTTAGATATTGGTACCACATTAGAAATCCATCCTGCATAAGCAATGACTCTTATGAATCTAGCTTTCAGTAATTTTTCTAGCTCTACTTTCACCAGTAACGCAACATGAGGATGCATCTTTCTTAGTTTTTGTTTCACAGGTTTGATCCCAGGAGCTATAGATAAATGGTGCATTATTAATTCAGCATCTATTCCAGGCATATCTATGTAAGACCATGCAAAGTTGATCTTTTTCTCTTTCAGGAACTCAGTGAATTGTATCTTCTCCTTGTCTGACAAAGATTGTGCTAGGTGAACAATTTGAGGAACTTTAGTTGTGCCCAAGTTAACTGGTTGTGTTGGTTCTATCAAAACCAAAGATCTTTCTTGAAAGTGCTCAGGGAGAATATCAAGCATCTCATCTTTTGGTGCCTCTAGGAGGTTTTCACCATTAGATACATCTTTTGTTTTTACTATTTTAGAATCTGACACTGCCACAATGTGGTTTTCACCATCAATTATTTTCTTCTTTTTATTTTTCAATTTGTGACTGATAAACTTGATATCCTCCTGTGACATGTTCACGCTCTTTGCATTGGTGGAAGAAGGATAAGGTTCACAAGCATTTAGGTAGCAAGCCAAAGTGTATTCATTAGGAAATTTCATGATAGGATCAGGAATTGAATTCATCTAATCAATAAATTTAGGGTTTATCAAGGATAATGAATCAGAGTTTGGTAAGGACAGCATCGCTTTAGTGTCAAAACTATTAACAGACAAGACATGTTCTGTTAGGTCTACTTCTATGGTGTTTAGATCATCAAGAGTTAAACCATCATTGATAGGGTCATTGTTAGTAATATGTGGACCTAACTCTAGTGACTCATTTGTTGAGTATTCTTCTTCTTCTCTTACCAAAATAGAACTCATTTCTTGTATTCTCATAAAGACCAGTTTCACCATCAACAATTCTAGGAAATGGTATCTCATCTGACTCTGGAACAACATCAGTAGCAGGGGAAGTGTTAGAACTCTCTCCTCTTTGAAATATCAGTGCCAACTTATGAATCACATCTACTTCAATGTCCATGGTAGCATCAGATAGGACATCCCATTCATAATCATGTGATTCTATTACTTCATCATCTGATCTGTTTAGAAACTCAACAATAGTTACCTGATGTACTCTATTAGCTACTTGTAGATCAAAGTGTGGTAAATCTAGGACATGTGAAACTGTGACTAGTTGCCCCCAGTTAGGATGTGAATCCTTTTGTCAGGGTAAGTCTTCGATAGTTGTTTCTATCAATGCTACTTCTAGAGTGTCTCATGTTGCTTCTTCTACCTCTTAAATAGTAGCTTGTGTTAACAAAGGAATATGAGTGTCTTGTGGTGTCTCAAAGCTTGTCACATATCTTTCTCCTTGATATTCTAGATACTCTATACCAATATGTAATAATCTTTCATAGGTCCATTGTTCTAGTTCTGTTTCTTCTTCTTCATCACTTCTTTCATCAAAGATTGGACCATCTCTTGAAGCAAGGTTTTCAGATTTATTATTGAAACCTAGTCATGTTTTATCTATGGTGTTCCTGAATTCCATGTGTATAGGCTCAACAAGTCCCTTTCCTTTGTCTCCTAAAGGTCCTTCTCCTTTATATCTCATTTTTTTGAGAAGATCATATCCTTTGCCATACTTTGTTGAGGATATTTCTACATGTTTGACCTTATTTTCTTTTGGTTCTCCCTTTTAAAGCCAAGCCAAGACTGCTTGTTCTTCTTTGTCATCCCCTTGAGAGGTAGATTCTTTTACCATACCAATTGCTTTGTGAATTTCTATCTTTTTAGATGTGGTGGGTGTGAAAGACGGGGAAGGTTTCCCATAGGATCTTGGGGACACTGGAAGTTTTGTCAATGATGGGGTCATGTCCAGCTTGTATTCTCCCAAACTAGTTTCTTCAAGTTTTAAGGTCTTTCCAAAGCTTTTCATAACCATGTCTTTGGTAGTTTTAGGTACAGTTTCTTTTGGAACTTCCTTGTTATGAGGGACCACACTATCTACTTTAACATTGTTGCAAGTATAACTGACATCTGCAGGAATTGTTACTTCCACCCCATTATGTGGTAATTTGATATGCTGGTGGTAAGTAGATGGTACTGTTTGCATTTCATAGATCCAAGGTCTTCCTAATAGTATTTTGTAAGCCAAGGGTAGATCTAGAACTTGACATATCACATTTCTTTCAACTGGCCCTATTCTGATTGGTAGAACAATGAGACCTTTAGAGGATCTTCTTCATCGTAAGCTTTGATAGTGATCTTACTTCTTGAATCAATGGTTTGTTCTGAGAGACCCAACTTCCTAATTAGATTGAGAGTACAGATGTTCAACCCTGTGCCTCCATCTATCAATACATGTCTAACATGAGATTTGTGAATTAGGACTTCAATATGAAGGGGTTCATTTTGCGGATGTGTCAATGATTTATCATCTTCTTCTGAAAAAGAGAGGTAATGTGGTGCTGAGATATGATTAACCATTGCTTGGTTTTTGTCTACATCAATGTTCTTTGGCACTTTTGCGGAATGTAGGGCTTGTTCAAGAATTTCTCTATGCACTGAGGAGATTTTAAGTAACTCAAAGATGGAAATTTGACCAGAGGTTCATTGCAATTGATCCACCAAGTTATAGTTTTCTGCAAGAATGGTAACTGTATGTCTTGTTGCCTCCAGTTTAGGAATAGTGACAATAGGTACCTTGGAAGTTGTTTCTAGTTTTGATGAGGAATTAGGTCCTTTTATTGTGACTTGTGCTTGACTTTGTGTCACTGCATTTGATTGAGAAGATGTGTCCTTAACACCTTTGATAGTGACCACATTAATTGATTTGTATTTAATTTCTAGCATGTTGATCACATTATCATTATTGGAGTAGGTGTAGTTCACTTCATTTCCTTTTCCTTTAGATGCTTCCTCTTTCTCATAATTAGGGAATGGTTTGTTAAATTTTTTATGGTCTTCATTGGTGGTGTGTCCTTCCACTTTGATCTTGCCTCCTTCAATAAGGTCTTGTATAGAATGTTTAAGTTTAAGACAGTTATTAGTCTTATGTCCCTTGTTTTTGTGAAAGACACAATAAGAATTGTCATCCCACCATCTTGGTTTGACTTCCGGTTCCCATGGTTTTGAATCTAGGATTGTAAGAACTTTTTTGTCCAAGAGTGTCTTTAAAATAGTCTCAAGAGGTACTCCCAAATGAGTGAATGTTCTTTGAGGTTTGGAAGTCCATGGTTGACTCTTGTTGTTCTCATTGTTAGCTTTAGGTATTGTGGTTGTTACCTTGGCATCTTTACTTGCTTTCATGTTATTCATCATATTGAACACTGTTTGTTTAGGATTAGCATTAGACGCATCTACTACTCCATCGTTAACAACATTCTTGTTTTTTTTCCACCATTTATGCTTGTTGTTGGAGTTGGTAGATTTGTTATCACTTTGGAGAGTGATTTCTCCCTTTTTAACCATGACTTCTTCAATACAGATGGCATTCTTGATCATCCTATCAAAGCTAGGTGAATCTTGCATTTGTAATGTGTTGGTAAACAAATTGTTCTTTTCAATTTAACTCTAAAATACCCAAAATTCTTAAGAACAATCGAATATAATAGTTGGAAAATTGTTATTAAAAAAACTAATTTCCCTCTGAAATTAAAGGTACAGCTCCCTTATATGAATGAGTTTTAGTGAATTTTGCTCTTTTCTAGTCTAATAGGGGTATGTTCTTAACCTGAGAACATAAGAGGCAAACCAAGCTAATCCTAGATAGGAAATAGCTCAGGTAGGACAAATTCAACTCTAAATCTAGCCAACTCTGAGATTTCATCAATCAGATTAACTCCCCAAAATTGGTAATGCATAAAATTCTACTGAAAATGTAGATGCAAGACTAAAGACTAATGAAAAAAACAATAATGAATCGATCTAAATCATAAAAACATTTCCCAAACTTAAGATAACAACTAATTTCCCCTTTTGCTAATTGTATCAAATCACAATACAAAGCTCTGGTTCCAACACAGATTATAAATCCAACTTCAAAGAAACATCCAAATTCAACAGAAAGATAAGTGCAATGCAAATGGAACAGATAAAACAATGGTATTCAAACACAAAAATTTGACTTAGCAAAATGCCATCTTTCACACCAAAATTTAGCTGACCTTTGTATTGATTTTGGAAATAGTACATATAGAGTCCCAGATTGGGCCATTACAAGAAAGGGGGAGAACCGAAATGGTTCAACTTCCCCAACTAGAAATGATAACTGAAATATTATCCATTACGTAGTATTAAAAATAGCACAAGGGGGAATCTATTTAAGCTTCAGTTTCCTTTCCCTTGTCTAATTTATCCCTATAGGCCATAACAACTATAATGACTCGGATACGTTCTTCATGCATGTTGACATGGACGTTAGTGTATCGAATGAGCCACCTGGAATGTTCCTTGGTGAGAATCTTAATGGCATCAGTCTGATCTTTCAGTTCCTTCGTTGCTCTGAAAATGCATCCACTCAATTGCTGGAGTTCTGGTACTTTGTCTAGATGAGAAGCAGAATCTTTTGTCAGTTTACGCAAATAACCAGAAAATGAATTCTGCATATTGGCTACTCTGATTATTACTTTTCCCTTAGCACTGGTCTATGATTATGTATGAAGCCCTACGAGGAGTTTGAAATCTTTTCTCTGCTCTTCTTTGATCTTGACATCTGTCTGTTGCAATCCTACTTCGTCCTAGATGATCATCTTGATCTTAAACTATAGACTCTGAAGCCATTCGATCAAAGGCTCATCTCCTTTTTGTAAAATCTTAGCTTTTAGAGCTTCTTCAGTCTTCAACTTTACTGCCACATGCAACATAACTATACATTCCTAGCATTTCACCCTTTCTGACATGAGAGTCTGTAATTTCATAGAAATGTTATTCCTCTCTACCTCCAACCTTAGAAGGGTGTTACCTAGTTGTTCAACCACTGCTAGTCCTTCAAACTCAAGCCTCTCAATCCACCATTTACCAATTTACCCATAATGCCAGTCCTCTTGCAACTTAACCAAAATGGCTTGGTTCTCCATAGCACTGGGGTAAAAGGTGGTTTGCATGCTGGGAATGCTTACAATCAGAGTGAGGAGTTTCCTAATGAATTTGGTCAGCTCAGCAACTTCTACCTTAAGTTGAACTTTGGCAGTCTTGAGCTGCTCGAGCTCTTCTTCTATCACTACATTGGTAGATTTCCACCAATCCACCTTGGTGTCATGACAAGCCAACCCCATGTCAAATGACTACAACTAAAAGTCTGAAGCAGTCATATCTTTGAATCTACCTTCCTTAGTTGGCTTGGTCACTTCCATGGTGAAGTGCCCAATCTTAGGATCATGACCCAGAGTAGACATTGTCTTCACTTTCTTCTACTTGCCCATAGTGGCCTTGGGCTGAAAGGCTCATGACAGAGTGTCTTTGTTGGAATCCCCTTCTTCCACCCTCTTCCTCTTGTCTTCCAGAGTATGTTCTATCCATGAATCTGCGCTAATAACTTTGGTGGTAGAAACCAACTCCTCAATGAACAATTTCCTAATGACTGGAGGTGTAGCCTTTGGTCTCAAAGCAAATGGATTTACTGAAGTAGGAGAAGAGGACACCAACTTGGCTACTGAAGTGATCTTTTGATTCTTTCTGGCTTCTCCTTCTAATTTTGTGGTCGAAGGAGTATCTTTACCCACTTCCACTATGATAGGAGACCCTCTCCTGGGAGAATCCTAGGTTGGGGTGTCAATCGGTACATCTATTGTGACTGCTTTTACCGACCGCTCTGGTTCTGCATCCTTAGTGAACTCCTTTTTTGTTCCAATATTTGGGAGTGAGCCTTCTCCACAAGTCTTCTCCAATGTGATTTTTTTCTCAGGAGGTTCATCACCTCCTCCCACTAGCTGGGTTGATCCTTTAGCAACGGTTGGAATTGTTACTGACGAAGTGGTTGCAGTACCAGTAGTATCCTTTGTGGGGGTTCGCTGAGTAGGAGGCTTCCTTTCTGATCTCTTCCTTTGGCCTGCAGTCCATTCGACCCATTGTTCTATTATTTTGTAGATACCCCCCATTAGAGTCAGAAAATCACTAATGGCTTGGTCCAGCACGGGTTCAGAACTGACAGGGGTGAGCTTTATCTCCTCTAGATATGTATCAGCATACATATGATCGCCATCATCTTCTAGCCCCTCTACTACAATGTTAACATTGAACCTTTTGATTTGTTCAATAGTTAACCGGGCGTAGAATCTCTCTCTACTTTCCAAATCATCCTTAAAATTAGCCTAGTAGTCTTCAATATCATGTACATGATGAATTGCATGATTCATTTGCAATACATCCCTAGCATAGTTCACTGGGTCAAATTGTGGTCTCAAGACATTGTAGGTTTCCAAAGAAGACCTCTTTGAGAATGTCTTGAGAACATTCTTCACCTCTGACCGTCACATGCAGCTGTAAGCTCCGGTGGTCATGGGGAAGTTGTATCCCTTCTTCTTAGCCTCAGCACAGAGTAAGTTCACTTGGAGTGCTTACCTCATTACTTCAATCGGCACGATCATATCAGTAGGATACCTGGGCAGCTTCAAAGGGAAATCATCAAAAACTGCTAGACAAAGATATGAGAAACCTCTAGATTGAATAAAATAGCATCCAAATTGGCTGATGAAAGCCATGGCTTTGGGGGAGAATCTCCTTTCTAGACAGCCTTGTAACTCCCTGCACAATATCATTGTAAATGCATCATTAACCCGAAGGTACTCAACATAACTGTTTTGCAATTCTAAGGTGGGGAAAAACTCATAACTCTTGACATCATCAGGAAATTCCTTTAATCTGGGAAGACTTGGCCAAATTTGGATTGTAGCCAGAATATATAAGAGGACTAAAGACAGGTAAAATTCATTCTAGCGTTTAGCTCTATCCAGGGCCTCCGAGAGATTCTCACTTACCATAAGCACCCAATCAATGAAGTGATGTTGGGAATAGGTTACCTGAACCAGGAAGAAGTGATAATCAACAAAATTGAGTGCCTCACTCTCACCTCTGATCCTATGGAGTAAAACCAGAATGTCAACAATCTCTGGCTTCAAATTAGTGTCATATAATGTCTTTGGAAGCTTCCCTTTGGCACTCTTGGGGTCTTGAAACCATGCTTTCATTATCTCCTTCTTCCAAACTAAATTTTTGGCAATATATTCAGTCACCGCTTGACTGTATGTCTTTTCTGAATACTCAGCTTGCTCTGGGATGCAAAGCGAGTTTTGGACCAATTCCCTGTCAATAGATAATAGTACCGTATCATTGGGCAAGAGAATTTTCCTAGTATCTGGGTTGTATTGAGCGATGCATTCCTAGATCAATTCTGGGGCTTGAACAGCCACAGGAAAAATAGCGGCCTTAACTAATCCTCTCTCCTTCAACTTCTCCGTAATAGGATGTATCTGGTCCACTTTTAATCTGTTCTGGAAGTTCTACATGTCAAAAAAATTTAGAGATGTATCCAAAATCTTATGCCTTTCAAAAGTCATGTCGTTCATTCCATTGAATCCCATGAATCTGGAAGCCATGCTTCTAATGATTTTTATTTGGAAATAAGAAGTATCTCTTAGGGATGCGGGAGCAAGGAATAGCTAAAATATGAGACTTTGAATTTAAAACAATTTGGCAAACAAATGGTAGCTCTCGATCGCAACTTTCAACTGATTTTATACTTTTGAATTCTTACCATTTAACGACCGACTTCCCATGCCACACAAATGAAAAGACCACAACATTAATGAAAAAGCCCGTTATGAAGTAAAATGGCTTTATTTGAATTAATTACCTTGCTTTTACAGGCTCTTAAGAAATGTCTTTTCACTTTTAGTATTTGCAACGATAATTTTTCTGAGGTAGCAAAAAATCACTTTTCCACTTCTCCTTTGGGTGGAGAATTGCTCTTGGAGTGCTCTTGGTTCAAAAATTTGCCAAGGGATAAATTTGGTCTATCAGGATGCCAAAATGGCATGTGTCGATTTCATCTGCCTTCTTTATATCTCAGATTCTTTATGAGATAGGTTCTTCCTCAAAATCACTTCATTTAAATGGTTTTGCGGAAAACATACTCCGTGGGTCAAAACCCGTCTGTAGGAGTAGGGGAGAAGCCATTTTCTTCTTTTTCGCCTTTAGCCTATTTCCTCGATTTCTTTCTATTGAATCATTCCCTTTGGCTTGTAGAGGTGTAATCCAGACACAACAGCCCTTCTTAAGCCTAAAGGATCCATTTTAGAACTATACTTCTTTTTGGGACATCACTTAGTAGTTGTCAGCGAAAGATGCACTCTGTTGATACTTTTTCGCCAGTGGAGAAGCTTGAGCTCGATTCTCTGCCAAGCTGCAAAATGAAGGATTACAGCTACATACTTCCATTATGTGTAGCACTAATGTTAGTAATCTTTGAACCACAGCCTTTACCAGATTGAGAACTTAACCTACCTAATGAAAACATGAGTTCACAAACAGAAACCCTCTGGTTCACAAAAGAAAATGCAATTTGGAAAAATCTGGTAAAGGCTCCCTAGCCTAAGGGAAAGCTTTCTAGACTAACAAGAAGCTTTCAAGACCACCACTATACATTAAACACTCACTTTTATCTGAAATCTATGTAGACTAAAAGTGGGGCAACAGCTGGCTCTGTCTGGGGACTTGGACATTCACATGTCCAAGCAAGGAATCTCAAATCTCTAATTTTGCAAAGCTTAAGAAAGGCGGCTCACAAAAAAACTAAAGCAAGACACGGAAAGGGAAAATAGGAAGTGAACCTAACTAGGAAAACAAAAGTAGGAACTAAACGTAACTATTGTACAATACAAGAATTACCTATTTTTAATTTAAACCTGATAGAGCTTCAAATCCTGACCATTATACATCAGGGGTAGTGCTTCGCCATCTGGACATGTCAATTTGAAAGAATTCTTCTTGAACGCTTGATGGATCTTGAAAGGTCCTTTCCATAGTGTTTCAAATTTTCCGTGCATGCCCTTGGGTGCCTTACACTTGTCCCACAATAGCACCATGTCTCCTATCATAAATTTCTGGGGTCTGATCTTTTTATCAAACAAACTCTTTACACGTATATGATGTTGTGTAATGTGGTCTACCATTTTCTCTCTTTCTTCTTCCATTTTGTTTAGGTACAAAATCCTCTTTTCTAAACCATCTTCATACATGCCATCTTCTACTGTTGTTCTTAGTTTGTAAGTTTCTAACTCCAGTGGTAATGGAAGGTTGGCCTCTACTCCGTAAACAAGTTCAAAAGGGGATACACCTATGGCTCTTTTGGGAGTCACTCTATCTTCCCAGAGGGCTTCATAGATTTTCTTATGCCAGGTTATCTGGTTGTTTGCTACAAGCTTCTTCATGATATTCACCAAGTTTTTATTGTTGGATTCAGCTTGGCCATTCCCTTGAGGGAAATAGTCAAAAGAGTGACTGACCATGATGCCATACTTAAAGCAAAATTCAATAATATCTTGAGAAGAAAAGTATGCTGCATTATCCATAACTAACTTAACAGGAACACCAAATCTTACCAGAATTCTTTCTTTGATGAACTCACATACTACTACTGATGTAGTCCTCTTGGTTTCTTTCACCTCCACCCATTTTGTGAAGTAGTCAGTCGCAGTGATTATGTAGGTATGACCTGCACTGGATGTGGGGTTTATAGGGCCAATGAAATAAAGACCCCATTATTGAAAAGGACCTTCAATGATCACTAGTCTCAGAGGCAACGCTGCTAACTGTGGCTTTCCGGTAAACATTTTGCACTTCTCACACTTTTCTACCCAGTGATAAGCATCTCTGAACATTCCCGGCCAGTAATAACACTGCCTTAGAATCTTGAATGTGGTAACTGATGAGGAGAAATGTCCTCTGTAGGCTTCATCATGAAATACTTTTAACAGCTTCTCTTGTTGTTGTCTGTCGACACATCGGAGAAAGGTCTCGTCTATTGATCTCTTATATAACCTATCTTCCTAGATAACATATTTAGAAGCCTTTATTTTTAGGTCTCTTCTTTGCTTAGAAGTCAGCCCTTCAGGGCATTCACCATATGTAAGGAAATACATGATGTTTTCAAACCAAGGGTCTTGCATACTTACTGCCAAAACCAATTGCGTAACTTCTGGATCTTTGCCCGCTTGGTTTTCCGCCATTTCCTTGCATAGTGCATTGCCTCTTACCATCTTTATGGGCTTGATCTCTACATAATATTCTTGCATTTAGCTACCCATGCTCCTTTGTTGTTGCATCCTACATCTTTTTGAGTCAATATGCTTTTCACTGCGTATCAGGTACATACATAAGAGAATGTGAGTGTAAGATGTAGAATCTAAAATTCTTTAAAGCCTTAACTACTGCGAAAGCATGCTTTTCAGTTTGGGAGTATCTCAACTCATGATTTTTCAGAGGTGTGCTCATGAAAGTGATAGGAGCCTAGACTCCCTCTTCAATTTCCTGCATGAGAATGGCTGATAGAGTATGTTCAGAAGAATAACAATAGATTACAAAGTCTTTCTTGTAATCTGGGTGACATAACACTGGAGCATTGGCTATGGCGTTCTTTACATTTTTGAAGGCTTGCTTACTGGATTCATTCCACTTTAAATTCACATTTCCCTTCGTCATATCAACTATGAATTTACTAATTTCTAAAAAATCTGGAACGAACCTCCTAAGAAAGTTAACCTGACCAAAAAAAGATTTTACTCTAGTTTTATTCACAAGTAAACTCAATTTCTGAATAGCTCTGACCCTTTTTGGATCGATTCTTATGCCTTCCTGAGAGACAATGTGACCTAGAAATTTCCCCTTAGTTACACAGAAGACTGACTTCTTGGGATTTAATGAAATCCCATCCTCCTGACACCTTTGCAATACTTTCCTTAAGTCATTTATATGATCTATTCTTTTCCTAGAGAATACAGTAAGATCATCTAAATACATACCAATGCTTTTATTCTTCATGTCACTGAAGGAAAGGTCCATACCTCTTTGAAAATTAGCTCCAGCGTTGATTAGCCCAAATGGAATTCTATAGTAAGCAAAAGTGCCCCATGGGCTGGTAAACGATGTTTTATGTTGGTCCTCTTTCTCAACTTCTATCTGATTATATCCTAAAAATCCGTCCAACATAGACATCATTTCAGCTCCGGCTACGATTTGCAGTAAGTGGTCCATATTGGGAAGAGCATAATTTTCTTTCAAAGAAGATTGGTTAAGATTTCAAAAGTCTACACAGATTCTTATCTCTCCATTCTTCTCCCTCACAGGCACTATGTTTGCCACCTAGGTAGAGTGGTGAATGGGATAGATGATCCTTGCTTTAAGCATTTTCTCTACTTCCTTAAATATTGCATCAGCAACTTTGGGGTTATAGTTCCTTTGCTTTTGCATGAATGGAGTAGCTTCAGGTTTTAAGGGGATTTGATGCTTGAATTTCCCACCTGTAAAACTTTTCAGGTCTTCATAGCTCCAGGCGAAAATGTCTGAATATTCTAGGAAGAGTTTCCTAGCCTTGTTTCGTTCTTCTTTAGTACAGCACTTCCCAGTGTTGATCATCTTGGGATCTTTCTCAGTTTTGATATTCATTCCTTCATATTCACCAGTAGTAGGACCTCTTTCAATTCTTTTCTTCTTCAAAAAAGTGTCATGCCTGTTGAAAATTTTTTCAAGAGTAACTAGATGGGGCAGAATGATATTACCTTGCAGTTGGATAACATCTGACTTATATTTCTTTTGCTTGTCTGGATGATCTCCTTTACAATTGCCACGGACTTCTTTGTGGAAGTTTCCACCACTCTCTAGAAAGAGAAGGAGATTCTTGTCATCTTCAAACACTTTACAATCTTCCACATTGTCGGGTACGGATGGTCTATATATGACTTCCACTTTGTACTTCTTGTCTTTGAATTACAGATGGGGAAGGAGTAATGAAGCTAACACAGCCAAGGAGTTTGCTTTGGCATTCAACTCTCTCAACACTGATTCAATAAAGAATGCATCCAGTGTTTCTATCTCATCCCATACTCTATTTCTGTAGTTCTTTAATCTGTGATTTTTAATAGAGTATAGATTCTTAACCTGGCACATGATAAGCTCTACATCACCATGAGCTCTCAAAATCTTCACGCCCTTTTCCTTTGGAGCAATGATTCCCAAAATAAGAGCTTCATATTTAGCAGTATTGTTGGTATTTTTGAACTCTAATTATAAGCCATAGGCTCCCATATTCCATCTGGTGATATCAAGACCACACCTACATCGGATCCTGACGAAGCACAACTGCCATCAAATTCAAGTGCCCAGATTTGAGATGACCCTTCTTTGGCTGAAAATTCCTTTCCCAGTTCTCCTGGTTTCACATCCTCATTGTGATCATCAGTAAATAGCATATAGTTTCCAAATTCCAATTCTTGATACAGAATTTGGGCTTTAGGATCATCAAATTTCAGCACTATAACCTTAGCTTTCTCTTCCAGGGCCAGTTTAATCTTTTTATTACCCACCGTGATTAAATCTTGAGACCAATATAACTTTATTTCCCCTACTAGATCTCTATAGAAACTCCTACTTAGCAACAAACCGTAGCTAGCGGGTATATCAGCAACCAGAATTGTTAGCAGCATCTTCTTCTCAGGATGCGCTACTAGTGCCACTTGGGCATCCTTAGTTTGTCCAACCAGGGGTACTTTCTTGGAGTCCATAGAATAGCACCTACCATGAGCTTTAGTAAGGGTAAGTCCTAAAGCTTTAGCTACTATTGATGGAATCACGTTATCTGAGGCCCTAGAGTCTATTATACAATTGCTCAACTTGCATCCATTAATATATAAAGACACATAAAATGGATTAGGCTTCTGACCCAGGAAAGTATCTAGCATAGATGATTCACCTTGCTCAATGGGATCTAAAAAAATTAAATCATTTTCTATAGTATTCATGACGTTCTGGTTTAGGTTCTGATTCCTATCATTACAATAATCTACTAATTTATGCAATTATATAGGATTGGATTTGAGATAGTCTATGGGAGATATTTGAATTTGAGAGTCTCTACAGAATTGAATAATGTCAAAAGAGCTCTTCTCCTTACCTGGTTGTAGAATTCTCAAACCTTGATTGGCTTCCTTAGAGTTGGAGGTAGATGCCTCATTATTTTTAGGTGGAGGAGGAGAGGTAGGACCTTTATCTTTCTAGCTCCTGGTCAAGACTGTATAGGAAGTCCCGTCTATGGTCGCATAACATGTTTCTCCTTGTTTTGAGTCAGACTCATACTCTAAATATAATTTTTCAGAGTCGCCATGCAAGTATGAGTCTGGTTCAGTGCCAGAGACTCCAGCATTCCATTCATCAGTTTGATGCATTTTCCAAGAATGGGCTACATCAGGGAAGCTTTCTCTGTCATGGTCTGTAGTTAGATGAAAGGCGCATATATTCCCTCTTTTAGGGGGAGCTTCAATAGCTAGTCTTTATGGTGGACCAGTTAACTGTAGTGCTTTACTGTCAGCATTCCTCCCATCATTGCCCCTTCCAGGTTGCTCTTGATAGTTCCATTGATAAGGGTTATTGAATCTAGGAAGCTGCCTTTTAAAGGTGATGAATTCATTTGACAATTTTTGGATCATCTCATCAGATGATGTAGTACCACCGGTACTAGCTCTTGACTGGATCTCTCTCTTCTGTTTCCCGGATGAGATCATGTAGTCTTCAAGTTCCATAGTAGTCCTCTGTGTAGCATCTAAACCTGCAGGATTCACTCTTCTTAGATCATAATTGATGTATGGTGGCATAGCACTTATAAAGAATGTTTTCAAATTTCTCATTGTAGGCCTGTCAGCCACTAGAATATGATTTATGAGATTATTGAATTTAGCTATGAAATCTCTCATACTAATAGAAGGCTCTTTCTTGATAGAGGTTAATTGCGTCAATAGAGCATGTTCATCTTCCGCAGTTTTGAACCTTTTTTCAAAATCAGCTCTCATGGAGGCCCAGTCTGTAATGGAAGAATTTGGTAGGTGGTGAAAACAATCAGCAGTGCCCTCAACAAGGGTCTCAACAAATATTCTAATGGCCACATCCTCTTCTTGTACTGCTAAAATATTGACGGAAGCAAAGAATGAAGCAATATGTTCATCTGTAGATACTTTCCCATCTCCAGAAAATTTAAAAAAATTCTTCCTAGACCCTGAGGGAAGAGGATTGTATGCTTCTAATTGTAGGGGTCCGACTGCAGTGGCCCAAGGGAATACCATTCTTACTTGAGGTAGATAATGGGTTAGATTGATAACAAGGGGAGCAACTACTCCGTGTAGCGTTAACACTTGGCAAGTGGTGGATAAAAGAGTAGACTTCTTGGGGGGTGAAGAAGGTCTGCTCTAGCTTTTTGCAGTTCTGTTTCTTCAGAAAGGTACTTCAAGCAGAGAAAATTTAATATCTGCAAGTCTCTCAAAGAATGGATCTGTACTTCCTTCTTTCTTTGTGCTCCTGAGAAATCTTTTAGGCTCTATATTTTTGACTAATTCTGTGGCCTAGCTTCACACTTGACTTGGCATTGTGCTCTTCTTCAATTTCTCCTTCAGAATTCTCTTTCAAGTGCTTCTGCTCTAGCTTCTTCTTGCTCTAGCACTTGACTGGTGTTTTTGTAATATTCAGTGCTTCTCTTGTTCCTCCAGGCAAAAGTCTTCAGCGAGGAAATAAGGTCTTCTTGATCATCTTGAAAACCAAGATTTGGTTGGAGTACAGGAATTATATTTCCATGGGGAAGCACCATCTTTCCTCATGATATGCTTCTGGTGTAACGACTGTTCGTCTCCCCAGCAGAGTCACCAAAAATCTTTTGGTAAACAGATTGTTCTTTTCAATTTAACTCTAAAATACCCAAAATTCTTAAGAACAATCGAATATAACAGATAGAAAATTTTTATTGAAAAAACTAATTTCCCTCTAAATTTAAAGGTGCAACTCCCTTATATGAATGATTTTCAGTGAATTTTGCTCTTTCCTAGTCTAACAAGGGTATGTTCTTAACCTGAGAATAGAAGAGGCAAACCAAGCCAATCCTAGACAGGAAATAGCTCAGGAAGGACAAATTCAACTCTAAATCTAGCCAACTTTGAGATTTCATCAATCAGATTAACTCCCCAAAATTGGTAATGCATAAACTTCTACTAAAAATGCAGATGCAAGACTAAAGACTAATGATGAAAAAACAATGAATCGATCTATATCATAAGAACGTTTCCCAAACTTAAGATAAAAACTAATTTCCCCTTTTGCTAATTCTATCAAATCATAATACAAATCTTTGGTTCGAACACAGATTATAAATCCAACTTCAAAGAAAAATATGAATTCAATAGAAAGATAAGTGCAATGCAAATCAAAGAGATAAAACAATGGTATTAAAACACACAAATTTGACTCAGCAAAATGCTATCTTTCACACCAAAATTTAGCCAACCTTTGTATTGATTTTGGAAATAGTACATATAGAGTCCCAAATTGGGTCATTACAAGAAAGGGGGAGAACCAAAATGGTTCAACTTCCCCAACTAGAAATGATAACTGAAATATTATCTGTTACATAGTATCAAAAATAGCACAAGGGGGAATCTATTTAAGCTTTAGTTTCCTTCCCCTTGTCTAATTTATCCATATAGGCCATAACAGCTGTAATGATTTGGATGAGTTCTTCATGCCTGTTGACGTGGACATTAGTGTATCGAATGAGCCACCTAGAATGTTCCTTGGCAAGAATCTTAATGGCATTAGTCTGATCTTTCAATTCCTCTGTCGCTCTAAAAATGCATCCACTCAATTGTTGGATTTCTGGTACTTTGTCTAGATGAGAGGCAGAATCTTCTCTTAGTTTATGCAAATAATCAGAAAATGAATTATGCATATTGGCTACTCTAATTATTGCTTTTCCTTGACCACTGGTCTTTGATTCTGTATGGAGCCCTAAGAGGAGTTTAAAATCTTTTCTCTGCTCTTCTTTGATCTTGACATCTGTCTATTACAATCCTGCTTTGGCCTGGATGATCATCTTGATCTTAAACTCTAGACTCTGAATCCATTCGATCAAAGGCTCATCTCCTTTCTATAAAGTCTTAGCTTTTAGAACTTCTTTAGTCTTCAACTTTACTACCACATGCAACATAACTATATATTCCTGGCACTTCACCCTTTCAGATGTGAGAGTCTGTAAGTTCATAGAAATGTTATTTCTCTCTACCTCCAACCTTAGAAGGGCGTTACCTAGTTGTTTAACCACTGCTAGTCCTTCAGACTCAAGCCTCTCAATCCACCATTTACCAATCTACCCATAATGTCGGTCCTCTTGCAACTTAGCCAAAATGGCTTGGTTCTCCGCAGCACTGGGGTCAAAGGTGGTTTGGGTGCTGGGAACGCTTTCAATCAGAGTGAGGAGTTGCATGATGAAGTTGGTCAGCTCAGCCACTTATGCCTTAAGTTGAACTTTGGCAGTCTTGAACTCCTCGAGCTCTCCTTCTATCACTACATTGGTAGATTTCCACCAATCCACCTTAGTGTCATGATGAGCCAACCCCATGTCAAATGATTGCAATTGAAAGTTTGAATCAGTCATGTCTTCAAATCTACCTTCCTTAGTTGGCTTGGCCACTTCCATGGTGAAGTGCCCAGTCTCAAGATCACGACCCAGGGTAGACATTGTCTTCACTTTCTTCTGCTTGACCGTAGTTTCCTTGGGCTGAAAGGATCGTGACAGAGTGTCTTTGTTCAAAGCCCCTTCTTCCACCCTCTTCCTCTTGCATTCTAGAGTATGTTCTATCCATGACTCTGCGCTAGTATCTTTGTTGGCAGAAATCAACTCCTCAATGAACAATTTCTTGATGACTGGACATGTAGCCTTTGGTCTCGAAGCAAATGGATTTACTAAAGTAGGAGAAGAGGACACCAACTTGGCTACTGAAGTGATCTTTTGATTCTTTCTAGCTTCTCCTTCTGATTCTATGGTCAAAGGAGTATCTTCACCCACTTCTACTATGATAGGAGACCCTCTCCTAGGAGAATCCTGGGTCGGGGTGTCAACCAGTACATCTACTATGACTATTTTTACCGAACGCTCTGGTTCTGCATCCTTGGTGACTCCTTTGTTGTTCCAATATTTGGGAGTGAACCTTCTCCACAAGTCTTCTCCAATGTGATTGTTTTCTCAGTAGGTTCATCACCTCCTCTCGTTCGCTGGGTTGATCCTTTAGCAACGGTTGGAATTGTTACTGACAAAGTGGTTGCAGTACCAGTAGTATCCTTCATCGGGGTTCGTTGAGTAGGAGGCTTCCTTTCTGATCTCTTCCTTCAGCCTGCAATCCATTCAACCCATTGTTCTATTCTTTTGTAGATACCCCCCATTAGAGTCAGAAAATTGCTAATGGCTTGGTCTAGCATGGGTTCAGAACTGACAGGGGTGAGCTTTATCTCCTCTAGATATGTATCATCATACATATGATCGCCATCATCTTCTAGCCCCTCTACTGCAATGTTAACATTGAACCTTTTGATTTGTTCAATAGTTAACCAGGCGTAGAATCTCTCTCTGCTTTCCAAATCATCCTTACAATTAGCCCAGTAGTCTTCAATATCATGTACATGTTGAATTGCGTGACTCATTTGCAATACATCCCTGACATAGTTCACTGGGTCATATTGCGGTCTTAAGACATCATAGGTTTCCAAAGAAGACCTCTTTGAGAATGTCTTGAGAACATACTTCACCTCTGACTGGGACGCGTAGCTATAAGCTATGGTGGTCATGGGGAAGTTGTATCCCTTCTTCTTAGCCTCAGCACAGAGTAAGTTCACTTGGAGTGCTTGCCTCATTACTTCGATCAACACGATCATATCAGTAGGATACCTAGGCAGCTTCAAAGGGAAATCATCAAAACCTGTAAGATGAAGATATGAGAAACCTCTAAATTGAATGAAATAGCATCCAAATTGGCTAACGAAAGCCATGGCTTCGGGGGAGAATCTCCTTTCTAGATAGCCTTGTAACTCCCTGCACAATCTCATTGTAAATGCATCATTAACCTAAAGGTACTCAGCATAACTGTTATGTAATTGCAAGGATCAGAAAAACTCATAACTCTTGACATCATCAGGAAATTCCTCTAATCTGGGAAGACCTTGCCAAATTTGGAGTGTAGCCAGAATATATAAGAGGACTGAAGACAGGTAAAATTCATTCTTGCGTTTAGCTCTATCTAGGGCCTCTAAGAGATTCTCACATACCATAAGTGCCTAATCAATGAAGTGATGTTGGGAATAGATTACCTAAACCAGGAAGAAGTGATGATCAACAAAATCAAGTGCCTCACTCTCACCTCTGATCCTATGCAGTAACACCAGAATGTCAATGATCTACAGCTTCAGATTAGTGTCGTATAATGTCTTCGGCAACTTCCCTTTTACACTCTTGGGTTCTTGAAACCATGCTTTCATTATCTCCTTCTTCCAAACTGAATTTTTGGAAATATATTCAGTCACCACTCGACTGTTTGTCATTTCTAAATACTCAGCTTGCTCTGGGATGCGAAGTGAGTTTTGGATTGATTCCTTGTCAATAGATAACATCATCATATCATTGGGCAAGAGAATTTGCCTCGTATCTGGGTTGTCTCGAGCGATACATTCTTGGATAAATTTTGGGGCTTGAACAACCACGGGAAAACTAGCGGCCTCAACTAATCCGCTCTCCTTCAACTTCTCCATAATAGGATGTATCTGGTCCACTTTTAATCTGTTCTGCAAGTTCTGCATGTCAAAGAACTTCAGAGATGTATCTGAAATCTTATGCCATTCATAAGTACTGTCATTCATTCCATCCAATCCCATGAATCTGGAAGCCATGCTTTTGATGATTCGTATTTGGAAATTAGAAGTATCTCTTAGGGATGCAGGAGCAAGGAATAGCTAAAATATGAGACTTCGAATTCAAAACAATTTGGCGAACAAATGGTAGCTCTCATTCACAACTTTCAAGTGATTTTATAACTTTTGAATTCTTACCATTTAACGGCTAACTTCCTATGCCACACGAATGAAAAGACCCCAACATTAATGAAAAAACCAGTTATGAAGTAAATTGGCTTTATTTGAATTAATTACCTTGCTTTTACAAGTCGTTAAGAAACGTCTTTTCACTTTTAGTAACCACAATGGTAATTTTTCTGAGGTAGCAGAAAATTACTTTTCCGCTTCTCCTTTGGGCGGAGAAGTTCTCTTGGAGTGCTCTCGGTTCAAAAATCTACCAAGGGAGAAATTTGGTTTATCAAGATGCCAAAATGGCATGTGTTGATTTCATCTGCCTTCTTTGTATCTCAAATTCTTTATGAGACAGGTTCTTCGTTGAAATTACTTCATTTAAATGGTTTGGCAGAAAATATACTCCATGGCTCAAAACCCGCCTGTAGGAGTAGGGGAGAAGCCATTTTTTGTTTTTCCACCTTTGGCCTATTTCCTCGATTTCTTTCTATTAAATCATTCCCTTTGGCTTGTAGAGGTGTAATCCAGACACAACAACCCTTCTTAAGCCTAAAGGATCCATTTTAGAACTATAATTCTTGATGGGACATCACTTAGTAGTCATCGATGGAAGATGCACTCTGTTGATACTTTTCTGCCTTTGGAGAAGCTTGAGCCTAATTCTCCGCCAAGCTACAAAATGATAGATTACGGCTAAATACTTCCATTGTGTGTAGCACTAATGTTAGAAATATTCGAACCACGGCCTTTACCAGATTGGGAACTTAGCCTACCCAATGAAAACGTGAATTCACAAACAGAAACCCTTCGATTCACAAAAGAGAAGGTGATTTGGAAAAATCTGGTAAAGGCTCCCTAGCCTAAGGGAATGTTTTCTAGACTTAGACTCAAGACTAACAAGAAGCTTTCAAGACCACCACTATACATTAAACACTCACTTTTATCTGAAAGGTATGCGGACTAAAAGTGGGGCAACATAATGCATAGTTTAATTCAGGTATCAAGTTATTAACAAAGATTTCCATTTTTTTTGATTCAGGAATAGCTCTTGAATACCTTGCAAAGATTTTCCTCCACCTTTGTAGAAATTGTGTAAAGGATTCACCGGTTCTTTGCTTTGTGTTACACAAGTCCATCATGGTTATATCGTGTTGTATATTGTAGGAGTAATGTTGGATAAACCGTTGAATTAACTCTTCAAAAGATTTTACCTTAGGTGTGATTTTGGAGAACCTCTCCATAGCATTTCCACCTAGGCTTCCCGGAAATAGTCTCATTAGGTAATTAGGTTCATGCATGTACTCTATGCTTAGAGCACAAAACTCTCTCACATGGTCATCTAGATCAGTCTCTCCCGTATACTTGTCGTATTTTGGCCTTTCCATGTTGGGAGGAAATGGAACCATATTAATACTCTTGTCAAAAGGAAATAGACAAATGGAGTCCAAAGAGTATTTTTTCTTGTGTGTAACCTTCTCTTGTTTGAGAGTCGCAAGTTCTGCTTGCATTTAGGTCATTTTTTAGTGATAATAGAGATAGGGGTTGATATCTCTTTTTCCTTTAGTTTTTCAACATCATAATATTTAGGTAAGTTTACTCCAGTGGATGCTAGATGGAGAAAATATTTCTCTTTTTCTTCACCAATTATCTTTTCCAATGTTCTTTTGAATTTCCTGCTTTGTTTGAGTATGTTGTATTCTTCTTCGGGAATGTCTTCATCACTTTCCAATTCAAACAAAGGAAGTGTGATGTTGACTTCTTCCTCATTACTAGCATTGTATTGATCTTGTTGATTTTTATCTTGGTTGTATTCTTCAAAGGTATGAGCCCATTCATTCTGATCAACATCCATTGTTGGTGATTCTGTGTCAAATAGAGGATTGTGAGATGTCTCTCCTTTTTGAAAATGTAGCAATTTAGGAGGTATTTCTGATTCATTAGAAAAATACTTGTTATGTCTTGTGTTAACCATGAAGTTGTATCTCAACTATGTCCAAAGTTTCCCAATGGTGTCAAGTGAGGTCTCAAATCATTCAACTAAGTGTGTCCAAATTATGAAAGTTTGTTTGTGCTTGATGGAGGTAAATAACTCCAGCGTCAAAGGGTTAGAATGCCCTGATAGTGAGTTGGGAATCAAGTTGTTTTTAAGAGTGAATAGACCACACATTTTGAGATAGATTGTAAGAGTTTGAAATGACATGCAAGGTAGACCTGGAAAAGTTTCTGAAATAGCAACAGAGAGACCAGAAAAACCAACAGGGTTAGACTAATGAGCCAAAAGGGTATCCAAATAAACTAAATTTCTCTGAGAGGAAACTATGCAAGTGCCCACTGTCCCAGATGTGACACTCTGTATGTGAGCTTTTGCAAAACTAGAAGTGATCCTAAGTATCTGGGATGCAATCTTTCTCCCTAAAATCAATACAGGATTGACCAGATGCAAGCTTGCACAACCAGATGCGAGCCAGGATAGACCAAAAATGACTTTTTGCTATTCTGTCAATTTGGTGTCTGATTTGTCTGGAAGTTTGTGCAAATTTGTCTGACAGTAGGTTATTTTTGTGTCTTTCCAGTGAGTGAAAAATACAGTATGTAGCTAGAGGATTGAATTTTGTTGTTTGTTTCAATGATTTATCTTGTTAATGAATTTTCAAACACATCAAGCATTCTTGCATTGTTAGGGGTGAACAGACACATCCTTATGCCCTATTTTCTAAGTAGAGGATGAAAATCCTTGCTCATAGACTTAGGTACACACTCAAATTTTAATCAAAATATGGTCATCACCAAGCACGCAATAGCTCCAGTCATGATGCCATATTAGCCGACTCCAAACGCAAGTGAGGGCACAAAATGATGAGTATCTTGGGGCAATTAATTTTTGCCTTGCACAAGGATTATCACCCTTTCGAAGATGAATCAGGTATTTTGACTATAAATTTTGTTGTTTATGATGGGGCAATCCATTCAAAACTGTCTCCCATAGAATTGCACAAGGCAAAATTGAGGCGTATAGCCCTATGAGTACTCAAATATGTGTAGTCTCGCAAGCAATATTCAAGCGGCTCTGCTCTACACATACACAAGCATGCTCAAGGAATGATTTCAAAATTCCAAGAGCAAAACCGATTCCATCTTTCGAGGCTTTGGCCTACAAGGAAGCAATTATTTATAGTGAGTTGGAAGGGTTTGCGTAAAACTTGTCCTCACTTGGGTCATTCTTGAGAGATTTTTTCCTCAACCAGCAGGCCCTCTAATGTTTAATAAGCATACAAAGGATTGGCAAGCTTAGGGTTTCAAGATTTCTGATTCTTTGAAAGAAGAAGAGCATACTGATAAGGCTAAATTATTGCCTTTGTTTTGTATAATTTTAATACTTTGTTCTAGTTTTTGTCAAAACATTTGAGAGTCTAACCAGTCAAAAACTTGTGATAAAGTCCAGAAAGAACTGATAAAGCATGGGTAGATGTTTGTGACATATTTTGCTAATATTATACATATAGTGCAGTATTTCATAAAACCATCATAATCTATGTTCTAATATCTAGATATTTAATTTGATTAAGCTTGTTGCATGAACATTTCTGCATCATAACTAACTTGACAGGAGAGAAAGCGGCTGGAGAGTGGTCAACAGCATTCAAGGAGGATTGTTGAGGACCAGCTACAGCAGAGTGATAATTATAGCACCAGGAAGAACGGCTGCTACAATGGAGCCATTATTCTAGGATGCAAGGATGTAGTGTGCCTATATTCCCTTTGCACTTCATTACATTGAATTGGTCACTCGAGCTTTACTACCCACGTCGCGGGCTGTTGCTTTTCCATCTTCTTCTCCGGCATGTTTTCAGCAAGATAGTTTCTTTTCTATTTTTGTAATAAATGTTTGATCCTCTATAGATAGGGATTGGACCAATAGTTTGAGGTTAGCTAGAACAAAATAGAGACATAATTTTTTGGAAGAAAATTGATATACAACAATCTATTTCAAGTTCCAAGTATTGTTTCTATGTAATGAGTTTTTGAAATGCAATGAAATACTTCTTGGTTTACATTCTATGTTCATAGTTTAGTAGAAACTGACCAAGGGGGCCCACTTGGGAGGTGGAATAGGTTAGAATAGAATAGATTTCATTTCCAGCATTTCTAGTATTTCAGATAGAAGCTACAATTTCTTCCTACAGCATCGCAACTTGTGAGTGTTCCTGCAACATCTGCAAGAATAGTTATAATGGATGTTTTAGGTTGAGATCATAGGTTTCAGTAGAGTTGCAATTTATAGCATTCATTCCAGTAAGAAGATAAATGTATTCTTTTCCTGCAGCACTAGTGTAGGTTTCTTTTATGCATTTTTACCTTCCTGCAGCATAAGCAGAA